>MU745047.1:4785-15141 GCA_026770625.1 Nicotiana glauca
AGTTTATTTGCTTTTCAATAAGTGAAAATAAAAGAAAATATATAGTTTGTTAAGAAGGAAAATGTTTTGTCTGCATACATGGTTTGTTTTATTGGCAGAACTACGCTGGTTTGATTCTCACCGGATGTGAGATACGTAGGCAACCCTTATCGGGTCCAACTTTCCCTTTTTTGCAAAAATAGACAAAATAAATAAATTAAAAAAAAATCAAATTCTAATGTTGTTATAAATAAGTCGGGTGATGTCGTCCTTATCAAATATAGCCGAATGTTCCCGAAAGGCACGCCGGAAGGCTAACTTTGCATGAATGACCGCTTTGGGTCAGATTTTGATTTTGACCCTCACAGCCTTAAAATCTTCGTCCCCGAGGTGCTAAAAGGCCGTGTTTGCAATACCGGGTCATTTATCTTAGAAAACAAGAAAAAGAGTCTTGAATAAATTAGGTGATGCCGTTTGTCAAAAATAGCCGAATGTTCCCGAAAGGGACGCCGGAAGGCTAACTTTGCATAAACAGCCATTTTTGGGTCATTTTTAGATTTCGGTCGGTTGACCCACACAGCCTTAGAATCTTCGTCCCCAAGGCGCTGAAAGGCCGTGTTTGCAATGTCAGGTTTTATTTCGAAAAAAAACAAGAAAAAGAATCTTAAGTAAGTCGGGTAGTGCTGTTTTATCAAAAATAGCCGAATGTTACCGAAAGGGACGCCGGAAGGCTGACTTTGTATAAACGGCCACCTTTGGTCATTTTTAGGATTTTTGTCAGTTGGCTAACGCAGCCTTAAAATCTTCGCCCCGAGGTGCTGAAAGGTCGTGTGTGCAAAATCGGGTCTCTTATTTTAGTTTGAAAAAAAAAAGAAAAAATGTCAATTTATTTGCGAATGTCGTTCGGATTTTTGGTCAAAATAAGCCGAGCCAGCTTCGGCAGTGTAGTAAACCGTTCTTGCCGATATAGCTTTAAAGTATCTTTCAGTTGTCAAAAGACTATTTTCGTAAAAGAACGGACAAGCTTGTAAAATAATCCTTCCCGGTCTCAAAATTCATGTGAAATCGAGAAGGGGCCACGTTTGCAGAAATAGCTATTTGGTTGAAATTGGCAAACAAGGAAGGAATCTGCAAGTCTATTTTTTAATTTGTATTTCTTTTAATTAGAGCATCTGGTGCTTGATTTTCGAGTCTGTAGGTTGTCTTTTTGTCAAAGTCTGTTAGTTGGATCAGTTTTTAAACTTTTCTTTTAAAATCGAAGTTTGTTTTATTATGAAAAATGAAAACTAAAAAAAAATGGTTCACCGTTGTTTACCTTTTATCTGCCCGAACTACGCAAGGTCTGATTCATGCGGGATCATGATACGTAGGCAATCTCCATAAGATTCGACCACAACCAAAAAAGCAACAAAAGAAAAATTGAAAAAAATGATAAAATGAAAAAAAAAAGTTTTGATAATAATAAGGACTGACTGAGTCCACAAACAATATTGTTAATAATAAGGACTGACTGAGTCCACAAAAAAAGAGTGCAAAGTTATGATAATAATAAGGACTGACTGATGTCCACACAAAAAGAAGAAGATATTGTTAATAATAAGGACCGACTGAGTCCATTCTAACATTTTTGTTTTGAATTGTTGAGGTGGTTGGTTTGTGGTGAGCCGAAAACACAAGATCCAGGATAACCTGCTTGAGATCCAAGACAGCGACACCCAGAATATCATGTTGGATCCTTACCTGCACATGATGATGCACAACTCTGTTGGGATGATGCCTTGTGACATGGGATATGAGAATCCATTCGGGAATTTGCCGACTGAAATGGGAGAAGGCCATAGTGACTTTGATAATCAGACTTGTGGCTAAATGTCAGGCTTATCAATTGGAGAGTCATGTAAGAAGGAATCTTGGTGGCTTATTTTGTTGTCATTTCTGGTCGTCCGGGTTATTCCAGGACTGTAATCTGGATGTTGTCTGTAAATCAAACACTTCCATCTTTTGATTTTGTCTAGTCCCTTCGGTTGTAGTATCTCCTTTAATGTTGTCTAGGTTTGTCCTAAGGGTTGTAACCCCATTTCAGTTTGTTCATTTTGTTGATCAAGATTGTTTTGTCAGTTTGCAAAATCCTGTTTTCTATTATTTCTAGACATTTTCTTTTGTTTAGTCTTTCCTCTTTATAGTCTTTTTTTGTCAACACTAGTGACATGACATGCGCGCATAATTTTGGCATAATCGTAAAAGTTAATCATGAGGCAATTGAAAGGTGATCGGGGAATTTAAAGGGAATAAAAACGATTTGAGATCATTTGGAGCCCGAGTCATGTGAAACTGGGGCATGTGAAAAAATAAAAAGAAAACCGTTAAAGGCAAGATTGGCCAAATTGATAGGGGTCGTTCATGGTAATGAAAACGGGAGTGTTGCTCCAACAGTGCTTTAAAGATATAGCGAACGTCTAATCAGGTTGTTTGCACTTGGCATGTTTTGAAGATTGGAATGACGAAGGTATTTTGTTCTGCTATCCAAACACTTTATCCTTCGTTAACCCTTTGAGCCTTATGTGTTTTCTTTCATACCACTCCTTTGGAATTAGTTGCAAAGACTAGAAACACAAACATGGAAGATAAAGAAAAAGAAAAAAAGAAAAAGAAGACAACAAAAACAACAAAAAAAGAAAGAGGTAAAGGAAAAGAAAAAATGAATGAAAAGGAAAACTAGAACAACGGGGAATTGGGAACTAAGTTTGACCTGATTCCTCAAAGAGGATACGTAGGCGCTTCACAGCTCGGTCATAATTTTTAAGAAAAAAAAATCAAAAATCCCCAAGCAAGAAAACTGGGGCAAGCAAAAGTTGTGTTTATTAAAAATAAATCTAGTTCCGAAGGTTGTAATTTTGAACCCAAATTGATGTATTTTTTATCCTTTAATACCCTTTCTTTCTAGCCCTACCAAAATCCACATTACGGTCCAAAGAAAGACCTTTTGACCAATCTTCAAAAAAGGCCAAGTCAGGCAAATGAGAGAGTCTTATCAGAACATAACACTCTAATTACCAGCAGAAAAGACTCTGATCCCCAAACAGAAAGAAAATATGAGAGTCTTAGCAGTGACACCCCAATCCCCAGCTGAAAAATAATACAAATGAGAGAGTCTTATCGGTGAAAACCTTCACGGGCACCATAAGGCGATGAAAGCTGAGAGAAAAACCAAGATGAGAGAGGCTTGACAGTGAAAACCTTCGGTCACTACAAGTCAAATAAGGATGAGAATCAGATGAGTAATCACCAAATGTAGATCTTGAAAGATGATTGACGACGGAGGATAAGCCATATGTGTATGTCATGACCATTAGAGTTGGTATCCACGTTTGATAGGTTTATTTTATAATTTTTGTTTTTAGAGAGTCATCCTCCTCTTTTGTCTTTTATTCTGTTCCTTTTATCTTTCTCTTTTCATCAAAAATTCCCCAATAGAGTCTGTTTGTGAGAAATGACTTCAAAATTTGCCATCAGCTTTCCAATTATGCAAGACGAGATCTGATTGGTACACCCAAGTGGTATAAGTCATAAGGGAACAAGCACAATGCCAATGTCAAGAAGGATATTCCCCAGTAAAAGGAAATTGACAAAGGGGTGGATCAGTGTCGAAGGGGATACCTCCATCAAAAAGCAAAGGGTAATGACCTCAAGGCCAAGGCCAGTGAGACTTAAAGGCCGGGGAAATGCCCGTTCCCTATGTATTCCACAAAAGAAGGGGGATATCGCCAGCAGAAAAGGTATTTTCAGCGACGAGGATGAACGAAGAAAATGGTTCATCAGTAAAACATGCAAGGTCCTCGGCAGGGTCACTATCATAGGAATTTGGGTGGTCAGGATACCAGTGGAAAACAACGGTGAAAGGCTTGTGAATAAAGAGTCGTCAAGCAGGGCGGGGAAGCAAGAAAAGGAGAAAACTATCCCCAGCAGGAATATCATCCCCACCAAATAATAACATCCCCAACAAGTTTTGATAATGAAACGCAGAGCAGGGAAAGAGGAGGAGAACCATCCCCAGCAGGAGCATCACAACCAACCACTACATTTTAAACTAACGATTTTTCTTTGATTTAAAGCAGGAAAATGGAATGACATTGATGGCAAAAAGGCATGCCACGTGGAAGATTATCAAACTGGGGCAGAAAACTTTTCCTTTCATTTGGAAAATTTTCTGGAAGACAGGTATCCACTTGAGGAAGAAGAAAGATAACACCAATTTTAAGGGAAGTGGTCTTCGAACCAGCGTTATCCCTAGCAGTTTTGAAAGAAAGAAAACAACAAGCTTTGATGAAGGAAGTTGTATCCCCAGCAAACAGAACAAAATGATGACACCCGCACTCAGAAAGTCAAGAGGCTAGTGTCATCCCCAACAATGTTCGGAAGAATGAAACACTAATTTTGAAAGGATGAAAATTCCCCGACAGTGTAATCCCCAGCTGATAACATTTCGATCCCCAGCGGTCTCGAGAGAGAATGAAAGTTTTGAAGGAAGTAGAAAGGGAGGGAATAAAGGAGATTTACCCAGCAGTATTATCCCCAACAGGTAAGTAAATAATTCTAATATTATCCCCAGCAAAAAATGGGAAACAACACGAATTTTGAGAAAGGCAGTTCCGAAACAAGGTAATTCAGAAGGAAGGATGGTTTGGGAGGCAATGTAGGAGGAAGGAAGTGGTTCAGGAAGCAAAGGAAGACGGCGGTAATAGGATGAAGTTTAAAATCATTGTCGAAGTCAGGTGCCCGCCTGAAGAATGGAATGGTGATTTGTTTTCAGATTTGTTGATGAAGTCAGGTGCCCGCCTGAAGAACGGAAAGGCGTTATCTTTTAAGTGGAAGTTTTTAAATTATTGATGAAGTCAGGTGCCCGCCTGAAGAACGGAAAGGCTCTATCTTTTAAGTGGAAGTTTTTAAATTATTGTTGAAGTCAGTTGCCCGCCTGAAGAATGGAATGGCGATTTGTTTTCAGAGTTTGTTGATGAAGTCAGGTGCTCGCCTGAAGAACGGAAAGGCGTTATCTTTTAAGTGGAAAATTTTGAATTATTGTTGAAGTCAGGTGCCTGCCTGAAGAATGGAATGGCGATTTGTTTTCAGAGTTTGTTGGTGAAGTCAGGTGCCCGCCTGAAGAACGGAAAGGCGTTATCTTTTAAGTGGAAGTTTTTAAATCATTGTTGAAGTCAGGTGCCCGCCTGAAGAATGGAATGGCGATTTGTTTTCAGAGTTTGTTGGTGAAGTCAGGTGCCCGCCTGAAGAACGAAAAGGCGTTAAGTGGAAGTGGAATCATGGTTGAAGTCAGGTGCCCGCCTGAAGAATGGAATGGCGATTTGTTTTCAGAGCTTGTTGGTGAAGTCAGGTGCCCGCTTGAAGAACGGAAAGGCGTTAAGTGGAAGTTAAGTCATGGAAGTCAGGTGCCCGCCTTAATAATGGAATGGCGATTTGTTTTCGGAGTTCGTTGATGAAGTCAGGTGCCTCGCTTGAAAAACGGAAAGGCGTCATATTTTAAGTGGAAGTTTTTAAATCACTGTGGGAGTCAGGTGCCCGCCTGAAGAATGGAATGGCATTTTTGAAGTTGTTGTTGAAGACAGGCACCCATTGGTAGAACGAAATGGCATTTTAGTTGTCAAATTTGCTAAAGATAGTGACTCACCAGAAAGCGGCAAAGTATAACAAAAACCCCCCAGCAGAAATCCAAGTCCAAGAAATCAGTAGGAAGGCGGCATGGATCAGAAGAAGACAGATTCAGACTTCAAAGGAAGATAATGCAAATGATTACAACAAAGGAATCAGCAGTTCGAGTTCGGCTATCAAGATAGGCCGAACGGTCAACGTCAGAAGAGAAAAAACAGCGGAGGAAACACCAGAGCAAGCAAGATGTCATAGAACATGGGAAAGTCTAATGGAGGATATAGACGAGAGTTTGCAATTCGTGTACTGTAATCTAGTCTAGCTTTTTGTTTCATTTAGCACGATGTAATAAGGAGGTTGGCAAGCAGTGGTAGCGACAACCAAAGCAGTGGCAATAACGGGCAGCAACAGGCGGCAGCCATAACAGCAAAACCACAATCCCACGGGAGTCCCAGCTACCCAAAACTTCCCGAACTACATTGACCTGATTCCTGTTTAGCCCAGGATATGTAGGAGGCCTTCCGAAGCAAAGTCTCGGTCAACCTCTTTCCAAAAAAATGCTTCACCCGGAGTGGTCCGACAAGCAAGAATCGCTTATATCTGCTCACTTATCTTTGCGCGAAAACTCTTCGTGTTTCCGAGAAAAGAGGGGCAGCTGTGAGCACGTGATTTTTGCTCTCACGACAATTACTCCCAAAAGTATAAAATAAAATAGTTTTGTATCACATTTGAGTTCTGTGGATTATGTGTTGTCTTTCTTTAGCATCTTGTATGTGTGTTTATTTGTTGGAACTAATCAAAAATACAAAAATACGTGGGGCATGCATTTTTTTAATTAATTAACCATAAAGTGGTTAGAAGAAAAATTACAAAAAAATATATGCATTATTGCATTGTTGTCATTTGAGTTAAGTTAAAATGTGTAATTTGCATTGTTTGTTAGTATATTAATTAATAGGTATGTATTTTTTATCTCTTTTAATTTGATAAAGTGTGTTTAAACTAGTATTGGCTAGGCAAGAAAAGTGGGAAAATGGCTAAAAATGCAAAGAACCCAGGCCCCAAACCAACGACTGGCCCAATCCAGAGGCTGGTCTCGGAGACGTCGAAACGACGTCGTTTCCAGGCCTTCCATCAGGGTCGTTGATCAAATCCAATAGACGGCCCAGATTAGGTGTCCCTTTAATCCAAACGGCATCGTTTTGATACGCCTAATCTAGACCGTCCGTCCTATCCAATCCAACGGTCCATGTCACCCCGTCTCTACCCGATCCATCCCGACCCATTTCCTCGGACCGACCCAATCCCACAACTTAATCAAACGACGCCGTTAGGCATTAGGCAAGTGATCCTGGACGTTGATCTCATCTGATCCAACGGCCTGGATCAAATCCCGCAGAGGTTATATATATCTAATTCTCTACCCCCCCCCCCCANAGAAATCGCCGAGCTTTGAAATATCCGTATGAACCCTAAAAATCCAAAAGGGGGCTTCCGTTGGAATTCGATAGGAGTTTGAGGTCTAATAGACCTTAATCTAGGTGTTCTCGACTGAGAACACCCCGATTAAGGTCCGTTTGGCCTCAAAATATTCAAATACGAGTTGGTCCAGTTTCTTTTCAAATTTTTGAGTTTTCTCGAGGTATTTTCTTTTCTTTCTTCTAGCTTTACCTAAGTTTACACTTGTTTGTTAATTGTGTGATTATTTTTACTCTTTTTTTTATTTTTGCTAAACCTTCTGCTCCCATCTTCAAAGACCTTTTTTTAGTCGCTTTGTTTCTGTTTGATTAGTCGAGTATATGTGTGATAGGATATATATTCGAGTCGATTAACTTCATCGAATAATTAGTTGTGTATCTTTGTCGTGATTCTGCCTGAAAATTGTGAATCATTGATTCATAGGGCAATTTTGTTATCAATTATGTGCGTTACAATCAATTAGTCGAACATTGTAGATTAGTTATATAGCCTCGTTTGGAACGAAGAGGCAATAGGCTTAGATTGGTTCTACTGTCAGATTAATAATCTTGAATTGTTTGTGATTGTAAAATAGGGTTGGAATTGGATATAGCTGTGTTAATCTTAATTTGAAAATCAGAGACCAACAGCTAAGTTTCAAAGGTGCAATGCACGTGAAAATAGGCTGGTGGAACCTGCTGGATAGCAGGGTGTTCCACCAGTCTCTGCCTTCAGATTTGTTTAATAATAAAAACACACACTTACACAATTAAAAATAGGGAACAGCAGGGCACTTGGCCATGTCTGGGCAGCATGGATATTTAAAATAATAAGCACCCATACTTAAGACAAGGAAAAGTGGGAAAACAGAAGAATAATATGGCTGGTCAGTTTTAAAACAATTTTAAACATGCTGAAAGGTTTTTTTAATTTGGTTATATAAAGGGAAGTTTCAGAATAGAAAGGGGGGGATTCGAATAGGTGATAGAGATTCTGATATACATACATTCTAAAAAAGATAAAGGGTATTCTGAGAGAGAAGCTGATAGACACTCTAAGACACCCTTAGGAACCATAAATTTCACCTTTGACACCAATAGTTGGAAGCCCTTAAGCTACCAATTGATAAGCACTTTTCTGAAAAACAGATCACATATTTTCTAAAATACATACTGGAAATAGATACCACCATAAGATAGAAAACATTAGAGAAGGCTGAAGGAAAATACTATTCCATTAAGGCTTCTCGCTCGGGTCAAGTTTGCTCGATTTGGTCCGTTCATAGGATTTCATTCGGATTCTCAAGTTCCTCTATTGGTTTGGATTTCCCTAAGTCTTCAAACCATCCTCCGGGCTGTCTATCACTATTTCATAGTGATTTTTGGGTGTTGCTGGATTCCTGTTTGGTCCAAGCTACTGCTGGATTTTTTTTGTTCGATTTAAATCTGTCCCGTGATTGCTGTTTGCTGGGTTTATTATGGTTGTTGTCTGGTTTCTTGAAGTTGCTGTTTGTTTTGATTTAAAGTCTCTATTTGGTTTAAACCACTCCTGGAAGTCTTTGGCTAGCTTCTGCTATTCATTTTGCTGCCGTATTGCTGTGTTGTTGCTTGGTCTGAGCTGCTGCACTATTGATCCCTTTCCTCATTTTTGCTGTTTAAATTCCAGGTACACGTTTGAATCTCCTTTGCTGTAACTCCGAGTTTGAAAGTGGAATAAAATTGCTCACCTATTTGCTCCTGAACCACGTATGCCTGGACTGCTATCTATTATGTAAATCAATAGGTGCAAATTGATGTGTAATTATTTAGTTTGTATTGACATGAAACAATAGGCCATGGACTGCATAATTAGGACCATTTCGAATTGATTTGGACTATTTCGATTGAACTATTTTGGACTGCCAAGTTTGTATTGAACTGTTAATTAGCTTAGGGTAATCATGTTTTGTGATTAGTTTAATAGTTGATATTGGTAACGACATAAATACAGAAGAGGATTGTAGATCTTCTCTTGTAGTTAATAGTTCAACATTCAAAGGGCATGATTGTAAAGTCATATTGTGAACTTGGATAGAATGTCCATAATTGCAGAAGCTATTGCAATAAAGTTTGTACTTAAATATAGTGATGTTTGCTGATTCTTCGTTTGAAATTCAAATAAGACATAAGTAAAGGTCAGTTCGAGTATAAAAAAAATGGTTAGAGATCATCAAATTTCCTCTTTATTTTTGGCATATAATTCGAGCAAACAAATATAAAGTCCCTCGCGGATTTAATAATTGAGTTGTTACTCCTATATGTTAATGACCCTACTGTTTTGTTGGCCCAACATGCTGAAAGTCCATTTTACTTGTTTCAATTTGGTACTTAGGACTTGAGTCCCTTTGAATACTCCTAGCAATAATTGGCTCACATATGTAATTAATTAGGACATTTTTCTTCATCTTTAGAGACAAGAATAAATAGAGAATCATAGTTGCTTTAGATTCGGTCTTAATAAAAGAACGAGACGAGCCTCGCCGCATTAAACACCTAAATGCGGGGCCCTCGACAAAAGCTTAGGAATAATTAGACCTGGAAGAACTGTTTAGTAAATATCATGGTTTTTTCCAAAGTTAATAAGTGCGTAGAAGCTTTAGGCGCGAATAATAAATATTGACCAGGGCACACATTTATGTGACCCAAATCTAAATCTCAACGAAATCGGAATGTGTTGAAGACCACAGGCGTACTGGTGCGGTGTGGTCCGAAATACATTTCCATGACGCTGCAAATTCTCTTTAAAAAATAATAAATAGTAAAAGTAATTTATTAGTTTTCTAACAATAATAAGACGAGCCTCGCCAAATAGCCTATAAATTGTGGGGCCCTCAGTAGGAGGTTATTTTAAATATTTAGATTCCCGGACATGCCGTTTAGCTAATTTTACGGCCTTCTCAAAAATAACAATACGCTAGTCGCTTTAGGCGCGCCTTTAATAAATTATTTTCTTAAGCTTGGGTGTATATTTATGTAACCCAAATCCAAATCTCAACAAAGTCAAAAATGTGTTAAAGGCCACAGGCGTACTGGTACGGTGTGATCCGAAATGCATTTTCGCGGCGTTGCAAGTCTTTGTAAAAATAATAATATTAAAAGCGGTTAAAAGTTAAAATTTGTACATAGGTTAAAGTATCTTTTAAAAATCAGATAATTAAGCCAAATATAACAGTTGAGCGACCGTGCTAGAACCACGGAACTCGGGAATGCCTAACACCTTCTC
>MU745050.1:0-11720 GCA_026770625.1 Nicotiana glauca
CTTAGGAATTCAAATATATAATTTTCTCCTACTTCTATTCTCAAAATCGTGGCTAAAATCCAAGTTTATAATTTTCTAGGTTTTCAACCAAAACCTCTAAATCAAATTTTGATCCGTTAACCACCCGGAATCCACCCGAAGCCCCCAGGACCCCTACCAAACATACCAACCAATCCCAAAACACATTCCAGACTTGCTCAAGGCTTCAAATCACATCAAATAATGCTAAAATCACGAATTACACTTCAATTCAAGCTTTATGAACTTTGAAGTTTCCAACTTCTTTTTCTGATGTCGAAACCTATCAAATCACGTCCGATTGACCTCAAATTTTGCACACCAGTCATATTTGGCAGTACGGACCTACTCCAACTTCCGGAATTTGATTCCGACCCCGATATAAAAAAGTCAACCCCCCGGTCAAACTTTCCAAAACCTTCAACTTTCTATCTTTAGCCAAATGGCCTCAAAATGGTCTACGGACCTCCGAATTCACTTCCGATCGCGCCCCCAACTCCAGAATCACTATACGGAGCTATTCACAGTCTCGTAATTCCAAATGGACGTCGATAACACTGAAATGCTCTTCAAGCCAAACTTATAAAATTTCTTCTAAAATTCCAACTTCCACAATAGCCGCCAAAATGCTCCTGGGCTATCCAAAACCCAATCCGGGCATACGCCCAAGTCCGAAATCATCATACGAACCTGCTGGAACCTTCAGATCCCAATTCCGAGGTCGTTTACTCAAAAATACAATCCTAGTTCATTCTTTCAACTTTAAGCTTCTCAAATGAGAATTCTCATCTAAATTTAACTTCGATCTTCCCGAATTTAAATTCCGACCATGCAAACAAGTCATAATACCTTAAATGAAGATGTTCATGGCCTCCGACTGTTGAAAGGAGCGCTGGTACTCAAAACGACCGGTCGGGTCGTTACAAAGTGGATATATAAGATTAAATACAAAGCTTTTGGGGAAATAAAAAGGTTTAAGGCTAGATTAGTAACTAAAGGCTTCATTCAAAAAGAGGGGATAGCCTATCAAGAAACCTTCTCTCCTGTTATAAAGATGAAAACTGTAAGAACTATCTTAGCTATAGCTGCCACTAAATACTGGCATATACACCAAATGTATGTATACAATGCCTTTTTACAGGGATTTACTAGATGAGATCTATATGCAATTACCTCAGGGATTTACAAGTCAGGGGAAGAATAAGGTATGTAGACTTGTTAAATCCTTATATGGCTTAAAGCAAGCCCCTATACAATGGAATGCTAAACTAATAGAAGCATTAATAAATACTAAATTTTAACAAAGTCAACATGATCAGTCCCTATTCTTTAAGGAAACAGTAGAAGGCATTACAATGGTCTTAATCTAAGTAGATGATATGTTGGTAACTGTGAATCTCTAAAACTAATAGAGGAGACAAAAGCTCATTTACAACAGTCATTCAAAATGAAAGATCTAGGTGAACTTAAATATTTTCTAGGCATAGAATTTGCAAGATCAGAACAAGGGATCCTTATGCATCAGAGGAAGTATGCTTTGGAATTGATTTCTGAAACAGGTCTAGCAGCTGCCAAACCTTCTACAACACCTACTGATACAAATATGAAGCTAACAACAACTGGGTATGATGATCATCTAAAGAGAACCAACTCAACTACTCAGATAGATGAAGAACTAGCAAATTTAAACTCCTACCAAAGATTGATCGGCAAACTATTATACTTAACAATGATGTCACGCCCCAAAATCGAGGGACACGATCGGCGCTCAACCGGAGGACCCCAGTCAAGCGGACCTAGAATTTCCTTTCCTATCCCACGCATTACCCCGTGATTCCAATATACATTATTCTTTTGAAATAATAAATTGAGACTTAAGCATAAACTTACAACTTGAGTTCATTTCTACTTTTTGTCATTTTCAACATTTGATGCCAAGTACGTGCAAAATACATACAACATTTACCAACGTGGACCGCGATTCCGAAACGTACAGTTACTACCCCAAAATACTTTTATACACCACCCACATTATGTCTATGGAGCCTCTATGAATACTAGGAACTCAACCAATACTTGCCGGCGACAAGGCCCGACTATACCTTACAATACACTATAAACTCAAAAGAAGGTGGCATGAACCACACATGACCCCTAGAGGAAGTGGGGCTCACCAATGCAACTGATGGGACGGAGAAGAGTGCTACTCTCGGTGGACTGGAGTACCTGCTATAGATTCACCTACAATCATAACACGAATGTAGTGCCCCCGGCAAAAGGGACGTCAATACACTAGAATTGTACTGGTATGTATGAACAAGCTTTGTCCCAAGTAAATTCAAGCCATAGACAAGTAAATCACGGTAATAGAGACAACCAACAAATATGAAAAGAAATAACAAGATAAGCCAAACAAGTTTTCAACACTTAAATCTATTTTCAAGAAGTCCTTATCCCATATACAAGTAGAAAACAACAATAGAAGCAACAACCAAACACACATGGAAGGCACAATCAAGCCAAACAAAGGGACAATCAGTGCCCCACAAGTTACAAACTCTCCTGCTGTCTCCTTTCACAATGCCTCGTCAATGATTTCAGAATTGGTACACATATCGATTTCCATGGCGATTTCGATCGCTTTCCACCCTTATTACCTCGTCCACCCTTATTACCTCGGCCACCCTTATCATCCCAACCCATAATATATCAAGTTGTGTTGCGGCGCGCAACCCGATCCCACCGTACAGTTTCAAATCACAACAATCACAACAACAACCAAGAACACTTCACAAAGATCACAACATTGACATTAAGCAAATTCACAATTGTTTCATGTTTCCACAATACTTTTTAAGCCACTACCACAACAAGGTTACAAGTGTTTCCATAACCAACAGTACCAATCCCATTATGTTCAACAGTTCATAAGCAATTCAAGTCATTTCATTAATTTCCCACAAGAAGCCAAATATGTCATTACTACCACTGTTCCCAATTTCATCATTTTCGATTTCCTCTTTGTCATTCGTTTCACAACTCATACCACATAACACATAATCAAACCAATCAAACACCCAACAACTCAATCACAAGAATTTCACAACAATTCACGTAGCTGTCACATACCAAATAATTTGTACACCAAACAAGGCGATTTCACAAGGATCAAAGTTAGCCATACATATCTGGGATTTCCCCCCTTAATGATCCTACAATGTTCCAATATACTTAAGCAACTTCAATCTACAATGCAATATTTAATAGGACCAATATTAGTAACAAATTCCATAACTTATACCGTTTAGGCATATTATCAAACACCTTGTAGGTATAAATCTTTTCATCTCATAACCATAGTATTAGATCATCCATCTATCACCATTACTAACAATTTACTCCATCATCATTCCTAACTAATTTATAACTTCCAACAACATATCTATGATCATCCATTCATACCCAACCAACAATTCATATCAAATAATCACCCTTTCAATCTCTACAATAATTAGGAATTTATATTGGGAACTTATGGCTTCCAATCACCATCCCAAGAGTTCTAATGTACATGTCATACATAAATAATCACCATAGAGTAGTTAGAGATGATAGACATACCTCTTATAGTAAGAATCTTGAGAATCCCCATTTGAGGTGTTCTTGAAGAATTCAAGAATTTGAAGGAGAATCTAAGGATTTTAAATATTAATCCTTGTTAGTATAAGTGTTTAAGGGGTAGAAATTACTCAAAGAACTCTAAAAATCTTACCTTAGGAGTGCAATTGGGTGCCTTGGTCGAATTGGGGGTGTTGGGAAACCCTTGGCTTGAGAAATGACTCAAAATCCGTCATTTCCCGTCCTTAGGTGTATTTAGAGACCTGACACTAGCGCGCCCGCGCTAATGCCCGCGCTAATCCCGCGCTAGTGAGGCAGAATGTAACTCAATTTGCGCGGGTACTAGCGCTCCCGCGCTAAGGTCGCGCTACCAACACATGTCCAAAAAATGATCATAACTTTCTTTATACAACTCCAAATGATGCACGTTTGTTGCGTTGGAAAGCAGACTCAAAGAGCTTTAATTTGATAGGTAAATACTCACTCAAATCTTTATATAACCGGAGATATAATCGTTCAAAATAAGGTAATGTGCGCACTCATTTACAAATTTTGTCTAGTATGCAATTTTCCAACTTGGCTTAGACTTAGGCCTCTCCTTAGACCCCAAATCACTTAGAATAAGACTTATACACTTATTAACATATCCAATTGATATCCATCATATCATAAATCCTCATTTACACATGAATTAAAATAATTTAGCCTATCTTGGCATGACGAAATCTTAAATTGCTCGAAAAAAAATTTTCGGGGCCTTACATTTTCCCCCCTTAGGATCATTCGTCTTCGAATGAGGATTGAGGTCCGTTCACTAGCCATCCTTATGTAAATTAAGCTTGTTCACTTCATGAAATATATCAATAGCCCGAATTTGGCTAACTTCATAAATTTCTTGAAAATTTCGCCAGAGTTTCCTTTGTAATATGGACATATCCACCTATCAAAGAGCCCCCGAAACATATTTCCAATACCATTACACTTTTTTTTTGTTATCCCTATAACAGGTATACAATTCATTCCCTAACAACTCGTACATATTCAAACACTTTAAATAACTTACAATTAGCTCGTTCTCTTTACACCACAATTTGTACATGGTTCAATTAAGGTCATTTACTTTCCACACAACTGGGCCATTTCAATGAGCCCTATACATTCCAATCACTTTAACATGCCATAAATGCTTCAATTAACCATTACCAACCTACTCTATAATTAATCATTTACCTAACACATAAGTTTCACAAAATTTTCATTTACTTCAAGGGTTGCACATTACCAAAATAGCAACAACATTTGCAATCTGGCACACATTGGAAAGTTTACACCAATAAGGCAATTTCGGGAAACTAGGGTGCCTTTGCACAAATCTGAACGCTACCTCAAATTTCTTAAAGATAACCATTCACATGATCACTACTAGACTTGTTCGAACAACTGGGGATATTTCTCTTTCATTTCTTTTTCTGCTTCCCACGTGGCTTCCTCAACTTGTTGACTTCGCCACAACACTTTAACAGAGGCAACTTCCTTATTTCTCAACTTACGGACTTGCCTATCAAGGATGGCAACTGGAACTTCTTCATACGACAAGTCTTCATTAACCTCGATAGTCTCGACTGGCACGATGGTGGAGGGATCTCCAATCACTTTCTTCAACATGGACACATGGAACACCGGGTGCACTAATGACATTTCAGGAGGCAACTCCAGCCTATAAGCAACTTGCCCGATCCTTTGAACGATCCGATACGGCCCGACATACCTTAGGATCAATTTCCCTTTCTTCCCAAATCGCATGACTCCCTTTATGTGAGATACTTCCAAGAACACCCAATCATCTACTTGGAATTTCAATTCTCTTCGACATACGTCTACATAGGATTTCTGACGACTCTGAGCAAATTTTTTTCATCCTCTCCTGAATGATTTTAACTTTCTCCATAGCCTGGTGCACGAGATCTGGCCCTAATAGTTCTGCTTCACCTACTTCAAACCACCCAATTAGAGACCTACACTTCCTTCCATACAATGCCTCAAATGGGGCCATCTGAATGCTGACATAAAAGTTGTTATTGTAAGCAAACTCGACAAGCGGAAAATGGTCATCCCAACTAACTTTGAAAGCTAGAACACAAGGATGCAGCACATCTTCAAGCATCTGAATAGTCCGCTCTACCCGACCTTCAGTCTACAGATGGAAAGCCGTATTGAGATTTACTTGAGTTACCCAAACCTTGCTGAAATTTCCTTCAAAAGTTTGTTGTGAACTGAGCCCCTCGATCCGAGATTGTAGAAACTCGAGTTCCGTGAAGTCTGACTACTTCCTTGATGTACAACTGAGCATACTGAGTCGATCTACGATTACCCAAATTGGGTCGAACTTGCATGTAGTACGCGGTAATCCAAAAAAAAAAAAATCAATAATGATCAGTTAAGACATTTATCCAGGCCGTTGATCTCATTTGATCAAATGGCTAGGATCAAATCACGAATCCTGTATATAACTCCCAAACCTTACCCCACCCCCCAAGCCAAACACACTCATCTCTATCATCTCTAACCTTAGAGACCAGACGAATCCTCCGCCCCAACCACCGTGCTTTGCCTACCAAAAATCGCCTCACAGCGGTTCTGGTAGTCCAAACGACCCCTTCTTCACACCATAGATTCCTCTTACCCTCCCTTCCACGAAGCCACACCCCTCTTCCTTTGAATCATTACCTCTGTCTTCGAATCTTCAATCGAAGATCAATCGGAAACCCTAATCCACCCAACGACCTCCAAAGTTACACCATCTCCTCACCTCAACCTCCCCATCTCCGTGCCCCCCTCAGCTCCCCTCAAATCGACCTGGAACCCGTAGAATATCAATTTTAAGCCCAAGAAACCTAGTGCTGCCACAAGATTCCCTGGTGGTGGCACCAACCCTAAACCTTCCCAAAGTAACACTAGTTGTCCACCTGACCTCCCTCGTCCCTAGACCACCCTTAGTTTCCCTTGAATCAAACCAGAACTTGACGAATCTCGAATTGATTGAGCGAACCCTAACAGATCCAATCCTTGAATCGGGCCAAAGTAGGAAGATTGAGGTCGTCATCGACCTTAATCGTGTATTCTCAGTCGAGAACACTCGATTAAGGCCCATGTCAATTTCAAGTTCAAATCGAAGCTTCAATTAGAGTGAATGGGAACTGGGACTGATTCTGAGGTATTTTCTTTTCTTTATTTTCTTTGTTTGTTGTTAGTATTTGTTTGGTTACTTCCCTGGTAGTTCATCATTTTTTTCTCTATCAGTTAATTCTTCCTCCTCTATCCGAACCTTTTTTTTGTCCAATTTTCATCACTGGTCATTGGTATATCATGTAGGTTGTTAAATCCATTGCATGTTTTTGTTTCTTTAGTTTGATTTTAAAAGTCAGTGTCCGTAATGTTCTTGTATAAACTGTGGCTATTTTTGTAATTGATTGCTGGTATTATTGGCTCAAATTGTTTTACTTTCGTGTGATGTTTGTTTCCTTTCTCTGTCTTGTTCATCATTGTATATGAATTCAGTTTGTTTTTTGTTCAGTGTATATTACAGTGTTTCATTCATTTTGTTTAAGTTTAGAGTTGTGAATGTAGTTAGCTATTCCCCTGTATCTGTGTCAGTCAGGTCTGATCTTAATAGTTCAATAGGATTTTGTCCTGAATCATTGTCTTATTTTGATGCCATTTTGATCTGATTTGAGTTCTAGATTGAACGGTTAATTGAATTCGAATTGAATTGGTTATAGCTGAAAGATGTAGTATAGATTAAAGGGGTTAAGGTAGGACATTAATCACAGGGCCTCAGGGGTAATTGGGGAATTGAAAAATGTTGAAATATGTTAGTTTAAGGGGAATAAGGGGTTGGCCTAGTGCCTTTACTAATTGGAAATCGGAAATAGTAGGTTAGTGATAAAAAGCTAAAAGGATAGACATAGTAGAGGAATATTACAAGCTGGAAAGTAAAAGAAACATGGGGGGTAATAATAAAAGATCCTTTTTACAACTGTAAAGAGGAAAAGGAGTTGTAAAGTGTTTCAAGGGTTGTGGAGAAGGTCTGTCAAGGGTATAAATAGAAGGGGGCTTTGAAATCGATTTCAGAGGTCAGACATTTTAAAATCAGTTCTTATTCTCCTCTTGGTGCTCTTCTTGGTCAGTCAAGAAAGGGTTTTAGAAAACTGAAAGTTCTAAAATTCTAGAAACCTACTGTTCCATTGAGTAGCTGTAGATTGAACCTGATTTCCGGCAGCTCTATTCACATTTTTCAGTTTTTGTTTGAACTTGAGTTTACATGGGGCCAGTAGTGTTTCTGGCTGATTTTCCAGTATTTTGAGGTTCAGTTGAGGCTTTCCAGGATCAGTTTGGGGTGTGGTGTTACTGTGGTGTTCCTGGGTCTCATTTAGGTCTTGATTGGGTCTTGTACTGGTTGTCTGTTGTTGTTCCATTGCTGTTGCTGTTGTTATTGTTGTGTTGTTGCTGGGGTTACTGGTATCTGTTGCTGCTGACTTACTATTCTCCTTCATTGTATCTCATTTCCAGGTACACGCTCGAATTCACTGATGTAACCTCAAATTGGAATGAAAAAAATGAAGTAGTGTTTCAGACTTATTGTCCACGTGTACGCTTGTAATGATAATCAGTCCAAGAATGTATAATGGTTTAATTCATTTGTTTGAATTGTATTGAATTAGGAATTGCCTAATTAATATTGCTTCTACTGACTTGAACCATTTAGATTTGTAATGGACTGTAAACTGTTATATGTTGGGTTCAGTGAGTTTGTGTTAGATGTGGATCATCAGTTATAACTACTTCCAGTTTAGGATAATAGAATAGATTATGTTAGTAGTAACTAATCTCTTGTTATCTGTCTTTTTCATGCATATGTTCAAGTAGTCCACAAATAAGATAGAATATTTAATCAATTCCTGATTAGCATTCAGCTTGGGTTGGTTAAACTAATTTCACGGCAACGACCATTAGAACCTCTTAAGTGATTATAATTTCATAAGTGTTAGCATTAGTTCATCTTACAATAGCGTCACACGAATAGGTATTTTGGACTTACTAAAAATGTGAAAGTAAAGTGGTCATGTAGAGTAAACCTTGTATTTTGATAAAAATCTAAGAATAAGGGCTTCAATCGATAATTTTATTCATTGTAAGTCATTTGAACACCCTTGTACTAATATAGAGTAACGTTAGTAAGCATTCAGGTAATTAAAATACGGATCTGTTTGGTTTCATAGATTAGCCCATTTGCTAGGTTTCGGGCCTTAGTATTCCAGTAAATGGCCCAGGTCCAATTAGATTCATGTGTTCGTGTGGACCTGGGCCAAGGCCTGTTACTAGCTGCCCTTTTACGTAACCCAGAGTGCAATTTTTCTTATGGATGGTTTTAATTCGGTAATTATTTAACTACGGCCATTTTCTTTATTCTTAAAAAAAATAGAAAAATCATAGTCTCTTCAAGATATCCTTAAATAAAAAAGAGATGAGCATCGCCAAATAAAATGCACAAATTACGGGGCCCTCAATAAATGGTTAAAATAGAACATTTAGAATTCGGGATGGGCCGTTTAGTGAATTTCACGGCCTTTCCCAAAATAATATCGCGCTAGTCACTTTAGGCGCATTCTTAATAATTTACTTTCTTAAACTCGGGTGTACATTTATGTGACCCAAATCCAAATCTCAACGGAGTTGAAATATGTCAATAACCACGGGTGCATTGATGTGACGTGGTTCGAGATGTATTTTTACGACGTTGCAATTCTCGTTAAGAAATAATAATAATAATAATAATAATAATAATAATAATAATAATAATAATAATAATAATAATAATAATAACAATAATAATAATAATAATAAAAAGCGGTTAAAAGGTAAAAAAATGCACATAGGTTTGAACATGTATTAAATATCAGATAATTTAAGCCAAATATAACAGTTGAGCAACCGTGCTAGAATCACGGAACTCTGGAATGCCTAATACCTTCTCCCGGGTTAACAGAATTCCTTATCCGGATTTTTGGTTCGCAGACTATAATACAGAGTCATTCTTTTCCTCGATTCGGGATTCAACCGGTGACTTGGAACACCATAAATCTCCCAAGTGGCGACTTTGAATTAAATAAATAAATCTCGTTTCGATTGTCCTTTAATTGGAAAAGCTCCCTTTACTACACCCCTTCACGGGGTGCAGTAAGTAAAAAGGAGGTGTGACAGTAGCTTTCAAAATAATAGCCGAAAAAGTATTTTATATATATATTATATGTTATATACAAAAATTATATACTTTTTCGGCTAACAAATATAAATAGTTTCTGGCGTTAGCTAAAAGTGAAAAAGCTTAAATTTGATTGGGCCAAACAAGGATAAAACCTTGGGCTAACCCGTTAAGGTCCAGTAAGAAGACCATAAAAAGAAAGGCCTATTATTAGACCACAAATTTTGTTTGGTCCAACGAAAGAAAGAAAAAGAAAAGGAGAGAGAAGAACTGAATTAAAACTTAGGGGTTTTAACCCCGTATACCCCTCTATAAATCTCTTTACTCACTATGTTTTAGTTATAAAAGTTACACTGTATACTCCTCTATAAAGGAATTACATCGTATATCTTGATAGAAAATCTTATGTGTGTAACAACCACTATTAATGAGGGGATAATATCCCTTAAATGTAGCCTTAATTATCGAAATCTATACTCAATGAATTTTGAGATTCACATTTGTAACGCCCCGACCGGTCGTTTTGAGTACCAGCGCTCCGTTCAGCAGTCGGAGGCCATGAACAGCTTCATTTCAGGTATTATGACTTGTACGCGTGGTCGGAATTAAATTTCGTGCAGTCCAGAGTTGATTTGGGAAGAGAATTCTCATTTCGAAAGCTTAAAGTTGAAAGAATGAGCTAGGATTTGAATTTCAAGTAAACGACCTCGGAATCGGGATCTGGAAGTCCCAGTAGGTTCGTATGAAGATTTCGGACTTGGGCGTATGCCCGGATTGGGTTTTGGATAACCCAGGAGCGTTTTGGCGCCTATTGTGGAAGTTAGCATTTTAGAAGAAATTTCATAAGTATGGTTTGAAGTGCATATCAGTGTTATCAATGTCCATTTGGAATTCCGAGACTACGACTAGCTCCGTATAGTGATTCTGGAGTTGGGGGCGCGATCGGAAGTGAATTCGGAGGTCCATAGACCATTTTGAAGACATTTGGCTAAAGATAGAAATTTGAAGGTTTTTGAAGAGTTTGACCGGGGGGTTGACTTTTTGATATCGGGGTCGGAACCAAATTCTGGAAGTTGGTGTAGGTCTGTAATGTCAAATATGACTTGTGTGCAAAATCTGAAGTCAATCCGACGTGATTTGATAGGTTTCGGCATCGGAAATAGAAGTTGGAAATCTTAAAGTTCTTAAACTTGAATTTGGGGTGCAATTCGTGATTTTAGCGTTGTTTGATGTTATTTGAAGCCTCGAGCAAGTCCGGAATGTATTTTAGGATTGGTTGGTATGTTTGGTTGGGTCCCGGGTACCTCGGATGGATTCCGGATGGTTAACGGATCGAAATTTGGAAAGTTGGAAAACTGAAGTCTGCTGCTTCTGTCAAAACCACTTCTGCGGCCCTTGGACCGCAGAAGCGGTCCTGTGATCGCGGAAGCGGAAGGGGCCAGGCCCAAGGAAAACCACAGAAGCGGTTCCGCTTAAGTGGCCCCCAGACCGCAGAAGTGGTCAGCCCCCTCAAGCCCAGAACCGCAGAAGTGGCATTTTATCCGCAGAAGCGGAACCGCATAAGCGGTTATAATTCCGCAGAAGCAGAAATTGCTGGAGCAGTAAGGTTGTTTTAAATCGGGATTTTGGTTCATTTCTCACTTCATGGGGCGATTTTTGGAGAGTTTCAAGGAGGGTTTTCACCATCAATGATAAGGTAAGCTATTTCTATTTATTTCCAAGTTAAATACAAGACTATACCATGGATTTAAGCATGAAAATTTGTGTAAATATTGGGGTTTTGGTTGGAAACCTATAAAATTTTAATCTTGGATTTTAGCCA
>MU745050.1:20506-36138 GCA_026770625.1 Nicotiana glauca
GCATGCCTGTGTTGCTGTCTGAACTCGATTGAGTTTTTGTTGCCCTTTTGTGGCTTAAACATATTTGGATTTTGTTTTAAAGAGAAATTTGGGAAATATTTCCTATGAAAGACTACGTGTTTACTTATTGCTGCCTGGATTTATTTAAGCTGTTACATGCCTCATTATGGCTCGAGATCGTATTGTTAATAATGAAAAGAAACCTTGGAAATTTCCTATGAAGGAATTACGTGTTTACCTATTTCCTCTATTTGGATAAAAATCATGCTAGATAATAAATCCACTGTTGATATGTACATCGAAAATAAATGATCGTTGGACTATTAGAGTGTGTCAAATTTGACCATCTCGTCTCTACCCCTTCGGGATTAGGCGGGACACTCACTGAGTACACGTTGATTACGTACTCATACTACACTTCTGTGCATTTTTGTTGCACAGGTATACTTCATTTTAGCGGCCTACTGGGCGCAGCAGCACGGACGATTCAGGGACTAGGTGAGCTGCAAATTGCGAGGCGACCTGCAGCTAGTGTAGTTCCTTTCTGTACTTTGATTATTTATTTCCTGTCCATTGTATTCCGGACAGAGGTTGTATTTTATTTCATTATCAGTAGTCGCTCATGCACTTGTGACACCGGGTTCTGGGATGGTTTTCGAAAAGTTTGATTTAATTGTTATTGTTAATTTGAATTGAAGCAAAACCCTTTATTTGTGAAAATGGAAAGAAAATTTTGGAATTTGATGTTTTTAAAAAAGATTTTTAAATCGGTAATCTAATTGGCTGGCCTGACGGCGGTGTCCGGCGCCACCACGACCCTTAGTGGATTTTGGGTCGTGACAACATCTTCTCTAATTAAACTATATTTCTATTTTCCATCAGAACTTCATTTTTTATATTGGATGCTCTATACTTTCAAATATTCCCATATATTTTGAACATACTACAATATTTCTAATTTAAAATATAATTCAAATCGAATATATCACAATGTTCTAATGAGAAGTAAGCTATTAAAACAAAGCATATCACAGTATTCTAATTTAGAATATATTATTCAAACTAAATATACTATAATATTTTAATTTACAATACATTATGCAAATACTATAATATTTAATTTGGAATACAACATTCAAACTAAATATACCATAATATTCTAGTTTAGAGTACAATATTCAAACAAAAATACTATATATAATATTCTAATTTGGAATATAATACTCAAACAATATTTTAATTTGGAATGCAACATGCAAACCAAATATTCTATAATTTTTTAATTTAAAAAAATCTGATTTGAATACTGTATTCCAAATTAGAATATTGTGGTATGTTTGATTTGAATATTGTATTCCAAATTAGATTATTGTGTTATGTTTGATTTGAATATTCCAAATTGGCTTATCATCGTTGTTTGATTTGAATATGTATTTTTCATTAGGGTATTGTGGTGTATTGGTTTGAATAACATATTCTAATATTTTATTTTAGTTTATATATTATATCTCAAATTAGAACATTGTCACGTTATTTTATTTTTCTTTTGATTACATAGATGAAAGAGAAGAAAAAGATTATGGAGGACTTCATAGAAAAATTTCTGGGGTGGACTTTTTGGTGAACATGTATAATTCCAACAACGTGGGATGATGGTTGTGTTTTAAGGGATTTGTAAATTGGAATGAGAGATAATTTAGTTCCTTAAAAAGGTGGGATTTATTTAATGGCATATAATGATATTAAATATTTAAAAGTAATAAATTTTTATAAAATAGATATATAAGGTAAAATAAATATTTCAAAGGTATATGGAGTTAACTAGCATTTTTAGTGGGAATACCGTGTAGATTACTCTTAAAACTTGATCTTAGCTAATTGTACGATGAAATAATCTCGTTATCTGCTAACTAGAAGGATAATTTAGTCTTTATATTATTTTTACATGTTATAAATACCACTTGTAATTGTCAATGTAAATCATTCAAGATAATTACTTTTTCATGGTATCAGATATCCAGGATATTCTCCAAATCTTCTTCTCCGTATCATCATGGTTTCATCTACATCCAGTTCTCAAGCCTCTTCTACTTCCTCTTCTTCCATGGCTAATCTTCCACTTACACCTTCCATTACGCATTCTGCTGTCTCTGTTTCCATTATCAAAAATTTGATTCCTACCACTCTTGATTATAAAAACTATATGCTTTGGAGAGAATTATTTCTTCCTATGTTTAAAGGACATGGTGTCTATGGCTTCATTGATGGAAGTTATCCATGCCCGGATTCAACTCTCACCATGGACGATTGAGCTTCTGTTACTAATCCAGTTTTTCAACAATGGGTCCAACTTGACTCTATTGTTTTATCATGGATACAAGCCACAATTTCTCAAGAAATACTTCAGGCAATTATCCATCCTAACCAAAGTTTTACTACTCGCAAGGCATGGCTACAAATTGAACATCTTTTCCATGATCATGTTAGTTCCCGAACTCTCCAACTTAAGGTTCAATTTCATAACCTTAAGAAAGGTTCCCTTTCTATTGCTGATTATGTGCATCGCCTCAAATCCATTGCGGATGCCTTGACATCAATTGGTAATCCTATTTCAGGTTCTGATATTGTTCTCCAAATTCTTTCTGGCCTACCTTATGAATATCTCTCTGTTAGCACTTCAATCTCTACTAGGATTCCACTTCCTACTTTTCTTGAGACTAGACCTCTTCTGTTCCTTCATGAAACTCAATTGAATGGATTTTCTTCTACTGAATCAGAATCTTCCACTACTTTAGTAGCTAAAAAAAATTCATCTTCTCAAGGACGTGGATGTGGAAGAAATTCTAATGGTGGTAGATATACCTATGGTGAGCATGGCAGAGGACGCAACAATGGCTACCAAAGAGATTATTCCACTGCTCCTAGCCAGTTTGCTCCATGCCAAAGGGCTCCTTCCATTTTAGGTCCAGCACTACACTCTACTATTTCTTCCGTTTATCCTACTTATCCATTTCCTTCTTTCTTTCAATGTCAGTTATATTTTCAACCCACGCATATTGCACGAAATTGTTCATCTCTTGGTTCCAAAGCACTCTTTTCAGATCTTCAATCTTTATCCTCTGCGCATTCCTATACTCCTCCAAGTAATCTTCAATGGTATGTTGACACTGGAGCCTCTTCACACATGACACATACTACTTCAAATCTCTCTTCCATTTAACCTTATAATGGTAATGATAGTGTTATGGTGGGTAATGGTAATCAGCTCCCAAACTCTTATACTGGTAATGGTAATTTCTCTACACATTCTTCCATCTTTTCTCTCAAAAATATTTTAGTTGTTCCTACTCTTTCTTTTAATTTATTAAGTGTTCGTAAATTCACTTCTGATAATAATTGTTTGATTGACTTTGATGACTTTGGATTTTCTATTAAGGAGTACAAGACAAAGAGAATTCTTCTCAGGTCCAATAATATGGGTCCTCTTTATTCTTTCTCTCCATCAACTCCTGGAATTGCTGCTCATCAAGCCTTTGCTGTCTCATATGTTTCTCCAAATCTGTGGCATCGTCGTCTAGGCCATCCTAGTTTAGCCGTTCTTTATAATTTAGTTAGAAGCAATAATTTGCAATGTTCTTTTGCAAAGCGACTGGATTTTCTTTGTAATGCTTGTCAACTTGGCAAGCACACAAAATTAGCATTTAAGGATTCTACATCTTCTTCTACCTCTTTATTTGAATTTATTCATACTGATATTTGGACCTCCCCAATTTCCTCTTTTGCAGGACTTCGTTACTATATTTTATTTATGACGATTTTACTAAATTTTCATGGGTGTTTCCACTTCGACGCAAATCAGAAGCATTTCATACATTCAAAAACTTTTATTCTTATGTTTCAACTAAATTTTCTGTTAAAATTAAATCACTAAAATGTGATGAAGTTGTAGAATATGTTAAACTTACTTCCTTTCGTTAATTTTTAAATTCAAATGGTGTTTGTCTTCGCATATCGTGTCCACATACTCACCAACAAAATGGCAAAGCAGAATGAATGCACCGCACTATTCTAAATATGGTTCGATCTTTACTTTTTCAATATGCTCTTCCATCTCAATTTTGGGTTGAAGCACTAAATACCTCAGTCCTCTCTTAAATATTTTACCTTCTTCTAAGCTTAACTTTAAAACTCCGTATGAACTTTTTTTTGGTAGGCCACCTACGTATAACCATTTACGTGTGTTTGGTTGTTCTTGTTTTCCTAATCTTCGTGATTATGCACCACATAAGTTAAGTCCTAGGTCTAGACATTGTATTTTTCTTGGTTATCCTTCTAATTATAAAGGTTTTAAGTGCTTTTATCCTTTATAAAATGTGACGACCCAAAAGGGTCATCACCGTATTTTTCCCTTTTTCCGTGCTTTCGAGGCCTTGAAAACCTCACTTTTAGTTGCCTCGACTTGCGTGCGGAATCCGAGCGCATAGCCGGAAAGTTCTTATGATGAAATACGTGAAATCTGTAAAAAATTTAAAGAATCTTAATATTAATATGGTTAAAGTTGACTTCAGTCAACATTTTTAGTAAACGGACCTGGACCCATAATTTGACGGTTCCAGAGGGTCCGTAGAAAAATATGGGACTCGGGCATGTGCTCGGAGTCGAAATCCGAGGACTAGAGCCCAAGTAAAAGAATTTTTCTGTTAAATTGTTTTCTGAAAATGTTTAAGAAAAATGAAAATGAAATTTGATCAAAAAGTGATGGTATCGGGCTTGTATTTTGGTTCCGACGCCCGGTACAAGTCTTAATATGTGTTAAGCGCTTTCTGTGAAGTTTGGTCAAAATCGGAAGTCGTTTGACGTGTTTCGGACCTAAATATCTAAAGTTGGAAGTTTATGAACTTGGAAAAGAAAATGATGATTTTGAGGTTTAATTCATTGATTTTGATGTTATTTTAGCGATTTGATCGCTCGATCAAGTTTGTAAGATGTTATTGAGTTAGTGTGTGTGTTTGGTTCGGAGCCTCAAGGGCTCGGGAGTGTTTTCGGAGGTGTTTCAGGGTGTGGAACTTGAGAGAAATTGCAGAAACTGCTGTTTTTGGTGTTCTGGTGTTTTGTTCTATGCGATCGCATAGGCTTCCTTTCGATCGCATAGTGTAGCCTTCCATGTGTCCACATTTGTTCTATGCAATCGCATAAACCCTTCCGCGATCACATAGGTTTGCCAACTCCTTCAACGTGATCACATTACCTTCTCCGCGTTCGCATTTCATTAAAGTCCAAACCTGGACTGCTTGTGTTTTCCTCTATGCGTTCGCATGATGTCCATTACGATCGCATTAAGTTACCTCCCCCTCCCCTATGCTATCGCAATCCTCCTTATGCGATCGCACAGGGCAATTTCGCCCAGTTAATTTTTTTAGCTCAAAAACAGAACCAGTAGCGGGACTTAGCCAATTTTCACACGGACTCTCTTCTCCAAAACCTCATAGGCGATTTTCAAGCTCCTCCTTCTTCATAGCTCTTTGGGTAAATGTTCCTAACTTCATTATCTCCTAATTTCTTCATCCAATTACTAGTTTCCTAACCCTAAATCATGAAATAAAGTAGAAACTAAGGGTTTTGGGTAGAGTTAGGGCTTTGGGGATTTTGGGCGATTCAACCTCACTTTGGGGTCGAATCTTGAAAGAAATTATATATTTTAACTCGTGGAGTTATGGGTGATTGGATTTTGGTCCGAGCCTCGTGTTTGGACCATGTGGGCCCGGTGTCGGATTTTGGTATTTTTGAAAGAATGATAGGAAATTCATTTCTAGGCCATGGAATTGTGTCTTTGAGCCATTATTGATAATATTGAACTAAATTGTGCCTAGATATCATCGTTTCAGAGTTGGATTCGAGAGGAAAGGTAGTGTTAGAGAGTTGATTGCTATATTCTGATCGAGGTAAGTGTTTGTTCTAACTTTGGCTTGAGGGAATAGGATTAGGACATTATTTTTTATGTGCTAAATGTGGAGTATGGTGTATAGGCATGGTGACGGTTATCTATGCACTAGAGTCTAGCATGACCGTGAGTCTTATATGTGTTAGATTCGAATTTAATGATACCTTTATCTTTCTTGGTTGACAAGTATAATATATAGTGAATAGTTGAGGAAGGTTTGTGGTTGGTTTTCATTTGGAGCATTAGCTCGGACAAGAAATTGTTACTCGCGAAATAGGTGATTAAAACTGGAGTGTGTTGTGATTAATTCCCTTGCCGAGATGTAAGTATTTATTGTATTCACCCTAGTGGGGATATTTGAATTTGTTAATTGTGTTCCCTTGCCGGGATGTAAGTATTTATTGTATTCTCCCTAGCCAGGGTATTTGAATTTATTAATTGTGTTCCCTTGTCGGGATGTAAGTATTTATTGTATTCTCCCTAGCCGGGTTATTTGAAATTGTTAATTGTGTTCCCTTGCCGGGATTTCTTGTAATTGTTGTTACTCCCCTTGCACTTGAGTTGCGGTTGTTGTTTGGGTAAGTTCTTGTTGCTAGTTCTTGAGGATCGGGTTGCAAGCCGCAATGGTATTAAATGTTGAGGATCGGGTTACTCGCCGCAATGGATATACATATTTGAGGATCGGTTTGCTCGCCGCAATGGATATACATGTTTGAGGATCGGGTTGCTCGCCGCAACGAATATATATATATATATATATTTGAGGATCGGGTTGCTCGCCGCAATGGATATATTTGAGGATCGGTTTGCTCGCCGCAACGGTGATATATGTGGAGTATCGAGTTGCGTGCCGCAACGGAGTATGGATCAAGTATATTGTTTTCGTATGTAGGGCTACCTTGTGTTTTTCCTTATCTGTTGTTGTACGGTTTCATTTCCTTATTCGTTGAATCTATGTTAGAATTGTCATACCCCTACAGCATGATCCCCTCCCTCCTAGCTGTTTAAATGCTGTATATTTTCCTGCTAGTGTGTGTGTGTGTGTGTGTATATATATACATGTTGTTTTTTTTGTAGGTCCTGTCTAGCCTCGTCACTACTTCGCAGGGGTTAGGCCAGGCACTTACCAGCACATGGGGTCGGTTGTGCCGATGCTACACTTTGTGCATCTTTTTGCATAGATCCAGGAGCAGCTTTTGGACCTCAGTAGCAGCATTGCTCGTGCGCCGATTTCAGTTCAGGGACTTCCGAGGTAGCCTAGCTAGCATTCACAGGCCAGAGTCCCTTTCTATATTATTGTTTGTTTTCCTTATATCGAGACAGACATTATGTATTTCTTTCTTTGTTCAGACCTGATTGTAGTACTCCTTAGTAGTCCATGAGTAGTGACACCAGATACTGGGTAGAAGTGTATTTTGAAGCTTTTGTGTTTCTGTTTTAGTATTTAAATATTTAAAAGTCTTCCGCTTAATTTTATTTGTATCCATTATTATTATTTGTGTGAATGCAATTCGGAATGTGTCTTTAAACGTTTGGCTTGCCTAGCTCCAATAGTAGGCGCCATCACGACATAGTGGGAAATCCGGGTCGTGACAAGATGGTATCAGAGCACTAGGTTACATAGGTCTCACAACCTACGGACAAACTTGGTAGAGTCTGAGGGATCGGTACGGAGACGTTTGTATTTATCCCTAGAGGCTACAGAGTTAGGAAAAATTTCACTTTGTTCTTTCTTGTCGTGTGTTTCCGTTTCTCAAACACCGATTGAATTTTCTACTCTACTCTTCGTAGATGCCGAGGTCACGTGCTTCCTCTTCTACCACTCAGTAGCCCAAGCCCCCAGCAGCAGTTTCCACGAGGGGCAGAGGCCAAGGTTGTGCCAGAGGCCGAGGCAGGGCAGAGCTCAACCCTTAGCAGTAGTCCGAGTGGCAGAATCTCAGATTGATCATGACGAGGAAGTTCCAGCTCCAGCAGCTCTAGTGGGCCCAGCTCAGGTCCCAGAGGGGTTTATAGCCACCCCAGCTCTTCAGGACGTTTTGTTCAGATTGGTGGGCTTTGTGGAGAGTGTCATTCGGGCGGGTTTGCTTCTAGTGGTTCAGCCAGCGGTGGTAGGTCAGCCGGGTGTAGTGGCTCAGGCCGGGAGTGGGGTCCCTTTTCAGGAGTCAGCCAATGAGGGTCGTAGAGTAGAGAAGGTACTGCCACAGAGAGGCGGTCATAGATCGGATAAGAGACCCCGTCATGCGGGCAGATTCAGTGGTACCTCGTCTAGAGGTAGAGGTTTATATGGTAGAGACCATCCTTTCAGGCCCTTTCAGTCGGCTCCCCATGTCCCTCAGGGTACTTCAGGTGATCATTCAGGTCGACAGGGCCAGCCTCAGCTGCAGCGTTTGGGTAAGTGTTATGAGTGTGGAGGTCTTAGTCACATCAGGAGGCATTGTCCGAGGTTGAGAGGTGCTCAGCCGCAACAGACAAGGTTTTGCCATTCTTGTGGTGACCCGAGGCACATTGTTAGATATTGCCGTCGAGTTTATGGCAGCTTCCAGTATCAGAGTTCTCGTGCTATGATTCAGGCATCGGAGGTTCCACAGCCTGCCCAGCCAGCTAGAGGCGGTGGTAGAGGTATTATAGGTGGAGGTAGAGGTCTTAGAGGTGGAGTTCAGGTTGCTAGAGGTGGTCCAGAGGCTGAGTCTTCAGGTGCAGACATTACAGGTAACATTCTAATTTGTATTAGAGATACTTCAGTGCTATTGGAATTCATATATGTCGTCCTATTTTGCACCCTATTCGGCTATGCCTAGTCATGCCTTGGGTATTCCGGTATATGTATCTACACCGGTGGGTGATTCTATAGTGGTCGACCGAGTTCATCGTTCCTGTGTGGTAGTATTTGAGGGTCTGGAGACCCGTGTTGATTTATTGCTCTTAGACATAGTGGATTTAGATGTCATATTAGGGATGGATTGGTTTTCCCCGTATCATGCTATCTTGGATTGTCACGCCAAGACCGTAACCTTGGCTTTACCAGACTTGCCCTAACTAGAGTGGGGAGGGACCCCAGGTCATGCCACCCGCAGCGTTATTTCATATGTCAAGGCTCGATGCATGGCCGAGAAGGGGTGTCTAGCATATCTGGCATATGTTCGTGACTCCAGCATAGAGGTTCCATCTATTGACTCTGTTCCTATTGTTCGAGAGTTTCCCGAGGTTCTCCCTTCAGACCTGTCGGGTATGCCGCCCGACAAAGATATTGATTTCTGTATTGATCTGGCTCCGGGCACTCAGCCTATTTCCATTCTGCCGTATCGCATGGCCCCGCCAGAGTTGAAGGAGTTAAAGGAGCAGCTTCAAGATTTGCTTCATAAGGGTTTCATTATACCTAGTGTATCACCTTAAGGTGCGCCTGTGTTATTCGTGAAGAGATGGGTCAATGAGGATGTGCATTGATTACAGGCAGTTGAACAAGGTGACGATAAAGAATAAGTATCCATTACCACGGATTGATGATCTGTTTGACCAGCTTCAGGGTGCTAGGGTGTTCTCGAAGATAGATTTGAGATCTGGTTATCATCAGCTGAGGATTAGGGCGTCTGATGTCCCTAAGACGGCATTTCGCACTCGGTATGGGCATTATGAGTTTTTGGTCATGTTATTCGGGTTGACCAATGCCCCAGCAGCATTTATGGAGTTGATGAACCAGGTATTCAGGCCTTACCTAGACTTGTTCATGATAGTTTTCATTGATGATATTCTGGTGTACTCCTGCAGCCGGGAGGAGCACGAGCAGCACCTCAAAGTGGTTCTTCAAACTTTGAAGGATAGTCACTTGTATGCTAAATTCTCAAAGTGCGAGTTCTGGTTGAGTTCGATTGCATTTCTAGGTCATGTTGTATCAGCAGAGGGCATCCAGGTAGACCTGAAGAAGATTGAGGCAGTCAAGAACTGGCCTCGACCAGCATTAGCGAGTGAGATTCGGAGTTTCTTGGGGTTAGCAGGGTATTACCATCGGTTTGTGGAGGGGTTTTCATCCATAGCAGCCCCGATGACCAGATTGACCCAGAAGGGTGCTCAGTTCAGGTGGTCAGATGAGTGCGAGGCGAGCTTTCAGAAGCTTAAGACAGCTCTGACTGTGGCACCGATTTTGGTTTTGCCCACAGGTTCAGGGCCTTATACCGTTTATTATGATGCTTCCCGTATTGGGCTTGGCGCAATATTGATGCAGACGGCAGAGTCATAGCATATGCTTCGAGGCAGTTGAAGATCCACGAGAAGAATTATCCAGTTCATGAACTAGAGTTGGCGGCCATTGTTCATGCCTTAAAAATTTGGAGGCATTATCTATATGGTGTGACGTGTGAGGTGTACACGGATTACAAGAGCCTTCAGTACTTGTTCAAGCAAAAGGAGTTGAATTTGAAGCAAATGAGGTGGTTGGAGTTATTGAAGGACTATGATGTTTCTATCTTTTACCACCCGGGGAAGGCCAATATGGTGGCTGTTGCATATAGAAAGTGAGCCAGCATGGGTAGTCTTGCTTATATTCCGGTCAGCCAGAGACCGTTTGCTTTGGATGTTCAGGCCTTGGCCAATCGATTTGTGAGGCTGGATATTTATTAGCCTAGTAGGGTGTTATCTTGCACGGTCGCTCGTTCATCGTTAATGGAGCGTATCCGTGAGCAGCAGTTTGATGATCCCCATTTGTGTGTCCTGAGAGACACGGTGCAGCGTGGAGGTGCCACGAAAGTGACCTTAGATGGTGATGGTGTTTTGAGGTTGCAGGGGCAAGTTTGTGTGCCCAATGTCGATGGGATTCGAGATTTGATCTTAGCGGAGGCCCACAGTTCTCGGTATTCCATTCACCCGGGCGCCGCGAAGATGTATCGGGACTTGCGGCAGCGTTATTGGTGGCATAGGATGAAGAAAGACATTGTTGTATATGTGGCTAGATGTCTGAACTGTCAGCAGGTTAAGTACGAGCATTAGAGGCCTGGTGGTTCGTTTCAGAGGATTGAGCTTCCCGAGTGGAAGTGGGAGAGGATTACCATGGATTTCATTACTGGACTTCCGTTGACTCAGAAGAAGTTTGATGTTATTTGGGTCAATGTTGACAGGCTGACCAAGTCAGCACATTTCATTCCTGTAGCAGTCTCATATTCATCTGAGAGGTTAGCTGAGATTTATCTCCGGGAGATTGTTCATCTTCATGGGGTGCCGGTATCTATTATTTCAGACAGGGGTATGCAGTTTACCTCACACTTTTGGAGGGCTGTTCAGCAGGAGTTAGGCACCCAGGTTCAGTTGAGCACAACATTCCATCCTCAGACGGACAGTCAGTCCGAGAGGACTATTCAGATATTGAAGGATATGCTCAGAGCCTGTGTCATTGATTTTAGAGGTTTGTTGGACCAGTTTTTGCGTCTAGCAGAGTTTGCCTACAACAACAGCTACCAGTCCAGCATTCAGATGGCTCCTTATGAGGCGTTGTATGGTAGGCGATGTCGGTCTCCAGTCGGGTGGTTTGAGCCGGGAGAGGCTCGATTATTGGGCATAGATTTAGTCCAGAAGGCCTTGGATAAGGTCAAGATCATTCAGGATAGGCTTCGTTCGGCTCAATCGCGGCAAAAGAGTTATGCGGATCGCAAGGTTCGAGACATAGCTTTCATGGTTGGTGAGTGAGTATTGCTCCATGTATCGCCTATGAAGGGCGCGATGAGATTTGGGAAGAAGGGCAAGCTCAGCCTTAGGTACATTGGTCCATTTGAGATTCTTGACCGAGTAGGATAGGTGGCGTATAGACTTGCATTGCCACCTAGCTTATCAGCCGTGCATCTAGTTTTCCATGTCTATATGCTTCGGAGGTATCACGGTGATCCTACCCATGTGTTAGACTTCAGCACAGTCCAGTTGGACAAGGATCTGTCCTACGAGGAGGAGCCGGTAGCTATTATAGACTGGCAGGTTCGACGGTTGAGGTCTAAGAGTTTTCCTTCAGTGCGTGTTCAGTGTAGAGGTCAGCCCCCTGAGGCCTCGACCTGGGAGTCAGAGCGGAGCCGTTACCCTCATCTATTCCCTGACTCAGGTACTTCTTTATTTTGTCCGTTCGAGGACGAACGGTTGTTTTAGAGGTGGAGAATGTGACGACCCAAAGGGGTCATCATCGTATTTCTCCCTTTTCCTGTGCTTCCGAGCCCTTGAAAACCTCACTTTTAGTTGCCTCGACTTGCGTGTGTAGTCCGGGCACGTAGCCGAAAAGTTCTTATGATTAAATGCGTGAAATCTGTGAAAACTTTGAAGGATTTTGATATTAATATGGTTAAAGTTGACTTCGGTCAATATTTTTAGTAAACGGACTCGGACCCATGATTTGATAGTTCTGGAGGGTCCGTAGAAAAATATGGGACTCGGGCATGTGCCTGAAGTCGAAATCCGAGGTCTAGAACCCAAGTAAAAGAATTTTTCTATTAAATTATTTTCTGAAAATGTTTAAGGAAAATGAAAATGAAATTTGATCAAAAAGTGATGCTATCGGGCTCGTATTTTGGTCCCGACGCTCGGTATAAGTCTTAAATATGTGTTAAGAGCTTTCTGTGAAGTTTGGTCAAAATCGGACGTCGTTTGTCGTGTTTCGGACCTAAATATCTAAAGTTGGAAGTTTATGAACTTTGAAAAGAAAATGATGATTTTGAGGTTAAATTCATTGATTTTGATTTTATTTTAGCTATTTGATCGCTCGAGCAAGTTTGTAAGATGTTATTGAGTTAGTGTGTGTTTGTTTAGGGGCCCCGAGGGCTCGGGAGTGTTTTCGGAGGTGTTTCGGCGTGTGGAACTTGAGAGAAATTGCAGAAACTGCTGTTTCTGGTGTTCTGGTGTCTTGTTCTATGCGATCGCATAGGCTTCCTTGCGATTGCATAGTATAGCCTTCCATGTGTCCGCATTTGTTCTATGCGATCGCATAAACCCTTCCACGATCGCATAAGTTTGCCAACTCTTCAACACGATCGCATTACCTTCTCCGCGTTTGCATTTCATTAAAGTCCAAACCTGGACTGCCTGTGTTTTCCTCTATGCGTTTGCATGCTGTCCATTGCAATCACATTAAGTTACCTCCCCCTCCCCTATGTGATCGCAATACTCCTTATGCGATCGCATATGGCAATTTCGCCCAGTTAATTTTTTTAGCTCAAAAACTGAACCAGTAGCGGGACTTAGCCATTTTTCACACGGACTCTCTTCTCCAAAACACCATAGGCGAATTTCAAGCTCCTCCTTCTTCATAGCTCTTTGGGTAAGTGTTCCCAACTTCATTATCTCCTAATTTCTTCATCTAATTACTAGTTTCTTAGCCCTAAATCATGAAATCAAAGTAGAAACTAAGGGTTTTGGGTAGAGTTAGGGCTTTGGGGATTTTGGGCGATTCAACCTCACTTTGGGGTCGAATCTTGAAACAAATTATATATTTTAACTCGTGGGGTTATGGGTGATTGGAATTTGGTCCGAGCCTCGTGTTTGGACCTTGTGGGCCCGGTGTCGGATTTTGGTATTTTTGAAAGAATGATAGGGAATTCATTTCTAGGCCATGGAATTGTGTCTTTGAGCCATTATTGATAATATTGAACTAAATTGTGCCTAGATATTATCGTTTCGGAGTTGGATTCGAGAGGAAAGGCGGTGTTAGAGAGTTTATTGCTATATTCGGACCTAGGTAAGTGTTTGTTCTAACTTTGGCTTGAGGGAATAGGATTAGGACATTATTTGTTATGTGCTAAATGTGGAGTACGGTGTATAGGCATGGTGACGGTTATCTATGCACCGGAGTCTAGCATGACCGTGAGTCTTATATGAGTTAGATTCGAATTTAATGATACATTTATCTTGCTTGGTTGACAAGTATAATATGTAGTGAATAGTTGAGGAAGGTTTGTGATTGGTTTGTCATTTGGAGCATTGGCTCGGACTAGAAATTGTTACTCGCGAAATAGGTGATTAAAACTGGAGTGTGGTGTGATTAATTCCCTTGCCGGGATGTAAGTATTTATTGTATTCTCCCTAGCTGGGATATTTGAATTTGTTAATTGTGTTCCCTTGCCGGGATGTAAGTATTTATTGTATTCTCCCTAGCCGGGATATTTAAAATTGTTAATTGTGTTCCCTTGCCGGGATTTCTTGTAATTGTTGTTACTCCCCTCGCACTTGAGTTGCGGTTGCTGTTTGGGTAAGTTCTTGTTGCTAGTTATTGAGGATCAGGTTGCACGCCGCAACGGTATTATATGTTGAGGATCGGGTTGCTCGTCGCAACGGATATACATATTTGAGGATTTGGTTGCTCGCCGCAATGGATATACATGTTTGAGGATCGGGTTGCTCGCCGCAACAGATATATATATATATATATTTGAGGATCGGGTTGCTCTCCATAACCATTTTTCAGATCAACCACTTATGAAGTCACTTCCCTTTTGACTAATACCGCAACAGATTCCCGAGCCGAACCTCGATATTATCCTCCTAAAAAGCTGAAATCAAATATGTTCGTATTCATCACTGCCCCCAACGATCACCTCGAATCCAACACATAATTCTAGTGATATAACACCCCAATACAGGCCTAAGCCACAACTTGCATAATACGCGCACCAATAAGAAATGGTTCGAACATACTCAAATCATGAAAATGACTCAACTAAGAGAGTTGTACCTCAAATTCACTAGTACTACCACAACACAAGGCTGAGACCCTGTCTCACATCATAGAAATAGGACACACAAATTTGACCTGCATGGTCATGTTTCCACACCGCTTTGCTGGAACGCGCGATCTTATCCAAATATTACTCCACATGAAACACCTCAAATCACTATGCTTGAAATCGACAACCGTGCTCAATTGTTGGTTGGAGCCAGAGCAAATCATTACACCCACGGTAAAACAAATAACACATGCCACGTTTAAACCTAATAGAACATAATCCAACTCACCTCGCCACTCAACCCGTGGCATTGTCGGCATAGCCCATGGCACAATAGTTCAGAATTGCCCGACGCTAAGACAACTAGTCTAAATTCTGACATCGCATACAAAATCTAACATACTAGCAAGTAAAGATCCACTCGAGCCTCCAAATCCTGATAGTCGTTAAACAGTACCGACGCACACAATTCGCAACCACAATATAGCTTGTACATGAGAACTCCCAGTCTTCATCTCGGCTAATAGGAACCATACTAAACATATAAGTTCAAATCACTTGTTCACACAATCAGCACCTCGATGCTCATAGGCAAAGATCCGGGCTCAAGTCCTCCAAACTGGCCCAACATCAAAATCATGGAGATTACATCTCGCCCCTCGATCGGGGAATCACAAGCCATCAAGGCACATATATTACTGAGCGCTCGCGTGCGCATACACATGTGTGGAAGGAACTTCAAGAGTTATATCTCAAGTTGAATCAAGTACGCACGATAAGAATTCCAAGAAAGTGAAATTTTCCTAAAGGTTCTGCAGCCTCTCGAGGATAAATACAGACGTCTCCGTACCGATCCACGAGACTCTACTAAACCTGCTCATGACTCGTGAGACCTAGTAACCTAGGCTCGAATCCATCTATCAGGACACATTCAATAACACAAAAATACTTTTACTCTAATGGTGCCGCAATATTATGGTGAGGTTAACTCATTCTTTCACAAGCTT
>MU745051.1:0-11590 GCA_026770625.1 Nicotiana glauca
TAGCACAGGCTATAAAAGCAAGTAAAGTAAGGCAAATATGAAAGAGAATCCAAATCAAGTAATTAAGTAAAATTTGGGTTTTCAACAATTTGCTCAAGTACGCACTCGTCACATCACGTAGAAGGCATTCAATTACCAATTATCATATCCTAAGGGACGAAGTCCCCCACACAAGGTTAGGCAAGCCACTTACCTCGAACCGGTGCGAAAACAACTAGGGAACGATGCCCTTGCCACGAGTATCCGACTCCGAGTGGCCCAAATCTATTCAAACCAATTACATATTGTAAATAATATTGCAATTAACTGATTTCACTAATAAAATCAAAACTAGGGCGCAAAAATAGGTAAAATGACCAAAATGCCCCTCCAGCCAACGTCTCGGAATCGAAAAAATTTCACATTTTCAGAACCCTCACACTCTTACGAGTTCAACCATATAAAAGTCTCCCAAATCAGAGGTCAAATGCCCCCTCAAATCCTCACAATTAGGTCTAAGAACTTTACCCCAAATTTTCATTAAAAATCCGAAATTAAAGGTTAAATTCAAGATTAGATTAGTGGGTTTTAATCATAGAGGAGTAAGGAATCGTTACCCAATCATTGTCTCTAAAAAACCCTCGAAAAATCCCTCAAATTCGAGCTCTCTAGCTTGAGTTTGGTTAAAAATGGAAGAACCCTCGTTTTGAAATATTAAATACTGCCCAGGGATTTAAAGCATCGCGAACGCGGACGTCGTCACGCGTTCGTGAAGAAGAAATTCATAAGGTGTCAGAAATGCCCTTCGCGATGGCGAAGGGACAGATGCGAACGCGAAGGCCTGGGTTCGATGACCTACGCGAACGCGACAACCATGATACAAACACAATGAAGGAACAGGTGAAGCCACACGATCGAGGGAGGCCAAACGCGAACGCGATGAAGGAATTCGACATCTTCCAAAAATACACTACGTGAACGCGTAGATGATGACGCGAACGCGATGAGAGGGAGAACTAAAGCTACGCGAACGCGTAGAAGGACAACTGACCTGCAATTTTCTGCAATGATTCCCAACTTCAAAATGCTCCGTTGAGCATCCGAAACACACCTGAGGCCCCCGGGACCTCAACTAAACCTGCAGACATAACCCATAACCTCATTCAAACTTTTACCAATCCTTAAATCACCCAAAACCACGCCGGAAACGCGATTTAAGCCAAGATTCAAGCCTAGGAACTTCAAATTCTAACCAAACACACTTTCGATCAAAAACCTATCCAAACATTGTCCAAATGACTTGAAATTTTGAACACACATACCAAATGACATGACGGAGCTACAGCAACTTCCGGAATTCAAATCCGACTCTCGGATCAAAAACTCACCATCGGACCGGAAACTTCAAAAATTCAAACTTCGGCATTTTAAGCCTAAAAGAGCTACGGATCTCCAAATAACATTCCGAACACGCTCCCAAAATCGAAATCACCTAACGGAGCTAACGGAACCATCGAATTTCCATTCCGAGGTCATCTTCACACTGTTCCAAATACAGACCATTTTTCAACTCTTAAACTCTCATTTAGGGACTAAGTGTCCCAAAACACTCCGAATCCTAATACCGAACGTCCCGGCAAACCAAAATAGCAGAAATGGACTTAGGAAAAGCAGTTAATGGGGGATCGGGGCATGAATTCCAAAAACGACCGGTCGGGTCGTTACAGTTATAAACAGCTAACATTGGTTATAGTACAAAAGTTTTCAAATTTGTGTAGATTGGCAAACCGTCCCTTATGGGTTGTTGAAGCAAGCCCCTTTTGTAGGAAAACTTTGGCGACTATAAAAAATTTAACAGTTTGTGTAGCTTGGCAAGCCGTCCCTTATGGGTTATTGAAGCCAACCCCTTTTGTAGGAAAACTTTCGTATCTATAGTAGAGTTTGCTTTCTTGGAGTCTATTGCTCTGTTCGTTTGTACTGTATTAGGAATTGTAGTCTAAATAATAAAAAAGTTAATACATAAAAGTTTTATTAATTTAAACTTCTAAAATTTGAATTGCAGACTAAGATTTGATTTTTGGGTAACCGACCTCAGAATCAAGATTTGAATGTTCCAACTTGTCCATGTCACATTTTTGGACATGGGCGTATGTCCGGATCAGGTTTTGGATGACCCAGGAGAGTTTCAGAGTCTATTGTGGAAGTTGAAATTTTGAAAGAATTTCATGAAATTGGCTTGAAGTGCATCTCAATGTTATCGATGTTCATTTGCGATTATGAGTCTGTGAATAGATACGCATGGTGATTCTGGTATTGGGAGCGCGTCCAGAAGTTGATTAAGAGGTCCATAGGTCATTTTGGGGTCATTTGGCGAATGTTAGAAATTTAAAGGTTTTTGAGAAGTTTGACCGGAAGTGGAATTTTTGATATCAGTGCCGGATTCCAATTTCAGAAGTTAGAGCAGGTCTGCAATTTCGAGTGTGACTTGTGTGCAAAATTTGAGGTTAATCGGATGTGAGATTCATGGTTTGGCATTGTTTGATTTGATTTGAGGCCTCGAGCAGGTCTGCGTTATATTTTAGAACTAGTTGGTATAATTGGACGGGGTCCCAGGGGCCTCAGGTGGTTAAAGGATCAGATTTTGAATTTGAGGAAGAGTTGAGACAGTTGATATCTGGTGTAACCGCACCTACGAGGTTTTGCCCGCAGGTACGTAGCCGCTGAAGTGGCCTAGGAGTAGCAAAAGCGGAGCGTGGTAGTTAGGGGAAGAACTGCAGGTGCGAGGTCTTGGCTGCATCTGCACAAGTGCAAAAGCAAATAAATAGGCACATAAGCGAAAGAGGACCGCAGAAGCGGGATTTTGACTACACCTGCAGAGCCGCAGAAGCGACTGTTAGTCCGCATGTACGGAAGGTCGCTGGGTATAAAGGTTTTTATAAAAAAAAATGAGACTTGGCCATTTTTCACTTGGTTGGGGCTATTCTAGAGAGCTTCAAAGGGGGATTTTCATCAAGCAACACCAAGGTAAGTGATTCTCACCTATTGCAATTGAAATACAGGGATCCTATAAGGATTTGAGCATGAAAATTTATAGAAATTATGGGGTTTTTGTAGAAAACCTAGAATTTGGTGTTTTTAGATTTTGACAACGAATTTAGGCATGAAATTGATAATAAATTATATATTTGAGTTTGTGGGGTTATGGGTAAAATTTATCTTCGAAAATTTTCAGAATCCGACCACGTGGGCACGAGGGTGATTTTATCGACTTTTTAAGCGGAGTTGGTAATTGTTATAAATAAGATAATAATGAGTATTAGAGTATATATTTATGGATTCGCTCATTTATTTACTAGTTTTGGAGCGCTGGGCATCAATTGGAGTTGTTGGAAGGGCTTGAGAGCCGGTTATGGAACGTCGGAGCGAGGTAAGTCTCCTTTCTAACCTTGTATGAGGGCGTTAACCCCATAGGTGAACTAAATTAATAAATGCTTCTATTTTTGGGGGCTGCATACGAATGAGGTGACGAGATTTTGTACGTAGCTACTAAGTATGCATATGACCATGTAGTTCTAGGTTTCGACCATGATTTATTGATATCATTATTTGATCTTGTTATTTACTTGCCTTGAAAGGAATTTTGATTGAGTATGGTTATTAAATATCTTGAAAAGAGTTAAGATTATGGATTACGGGACTTGAATGTTTTCACTGGATTTTATATGTTGAAAAGGATTAAAGAATATTATAATTATTATTATTTGAGAAATTTTACGTGTAACCGCGTCGCAATTATATTTCGCAATTGGGGTAAATTTCCACTACTCTCATGGGAGCGTGCCTTTTGCCTCGGTGGGTTAAATAGCTGCATATGTGGTTCGCGTCATTCGACCCTCAGCAATGCACAATTTATATTTATACTTTGTTCGGGTCGTTCGACCTTTGACAGTGCTCAGTATACATACATACATACATACATACATACATACATACATACATACATACATATATATATATACATATGTATGTGTATATATATATGTATGTATGTATGTATGTGTGTATATATATATATATATATGTGTGTGTGTGTATGTATATATATATATGTGTATGTATTTATCGAGTCATACGAACTCTACATGAATTGCCCATGATTGAATTGATTACTTCGGAATTCATAATAATTGATATTGCCTCATTGGCCTGATATAAAATGTTATAAGATGAGAAATGAATTTGGAGATTTCTTAACTATAAAAGAATTATTTATTTACTTCAAAATAATGCGCTTACAGCTATTTTATATATTTTCCATGTTTAAATCATATCATTGGAATTTTATTTATAGCCCATAGTAAGTGTTGGAGTCGACCCTCCGTCACTACTTCTTCGAGGTTAGACGAGATACTTACTTGGTATGCTTTTTTTCGTAATTATACTACCCTTGTTGTACAATTTTCTTATACATGCACATGTATGTTTAGTAGCCTAGTGGACGTAGCAGCACGGTTGATACGGTGATTAGGTGAGCTCCATCTTATGTTACGATCCGCAGCTAGCAGAGTTTCCTTCAGAGTATTTATATTTTTCTCTCATGTCCAATGTTGTATTTTGGACAGATGATGTATTTAATTTTATTTTTCCTAGTTGTTACTCATGAACTTGTAACATCGGTTTCTGGGATGATTATGGGTTATTCAGTATTGAAATTTGATAAAAATATTATTATATACTCTGTGAATTTCATCATTTATTACTTAATTGAAGGAAATTTTAATTTTCAATAAATATTAAAATGAGAACTAAATTAACTATTTGGTGTTAGCTTGCCTGGAAGTGGTGTCCGGTGCCATCAAGACCTTTAATGGATTTTTGGTCGTGACAACATGGTATCAAAGCACTAGGCTCACTTAGGTCTCACGCTTCATGAGCAACTCTATTAGAGTTTTGCGGAACGGTAGAGAGACGTTTGTACTTATCTTCGAGAGACTACAGAGCTGTTAGGAGCACTTCCCTTCTAGATTCCTCATCGTATGATTTGATTCCTTTGAAGCTTATGTCTTTGTTTTGTTCCTATTCAATCTTATGCAACGTGAATCGTTTGTTATAAATCAAGAATTGAGAAATTGTAATGGTACTACAGATGTAGTGCAGGATGTTTCTTCCCACATATTTGATTGAATTATTATCGTTGCCTTGAGGAATGTTGTTCTGTTGTTTTAGCTTAGTATCAGTACTACCTAAGGCTTTGAGATTTGGCATTGATTGTTAAGATGATTCGTGTGTTTCTATCGCACAGTATTAGTGTAATGATAGGTTGCTTGCCTATGTATCGAAGTAGTGAATAACTTGAAAGGAGGTTTACTCAGTGCATGATTCTGAGATTCAGTATTTTATTTCTGGAGGAGCAAAGGCAATCGGACTATGAATGTTCAGGTTTGGGTTGATGGAGTAACGAGACTTACTATTTTTTTTCGCATGGTGGAATTTCCATCAGTAATGTGGTGTCATCGCCCTTGATCGAATATGTTAAGTTCGCCAGTATTATGGTCTTCATCAAAACTCCCTTGAGGAAGGGAAGTGTGAAATACCGTCGGAGAAGAAGCTACCAGGGATCATGGTGTGTGGTGGATCCGAATTGAATATGTGTTCCTGGTGTTGATGGCCCAAGAAAGATGATATTCGAAGGGGTTTGATGTTGGTTGCGATCTATTAATTCAAGTGCTACATAGATGGATTTTGACTTAAGGAAATAACTAGGCATAGAAGGATGAGAAAGGACATATGGGAGGTGTCTTAAGGTGGATAAACTTCTAGAAGGCCTAGAGTGAGAAACAAGAATCGAATAGTTGCTTAAATGAGTGAGTTTTACCAAGGTGGGAGAGTTGCAAAGTAGCTTTTGGGTCCTTTGGCAGGAGATTACACGCCTTGAGAAATATTTATAGTGATATGGGACTCATGGTGGACAGTGACTAGGTCTACGTACTTAATTTGGAATATTTAGTTATTATACGGGGGAGATTAGATACGACGGGATATGACTTTGGATGGGAATGTACTGTCACACCATTTAGTGAATGTCCATGAGAAGTGAACGGACTTGTATAGCTGGTGAATGACGAGCTCGGGATGGGTTACTAATTTGGTAGTAATTTTACCCAGTGCACCGATGTTGGAAGATGTCAGAATGTAAACTCCACATGTGGGTTTTCTCCTGTGAGCAGGATACCGGTCGCATGGTTGGGGAAGCTTCTACGAAGATGACCTTTTGAGTCATCACATTAAAGCAAGCTTGTGAGATAATTTATAATTGAAAGAAGACTTTTCCATGACATATTAACTCCATAGAATAACTCAGAACAAAAATTAAAAAAAAGGGTAGCCCAGAGCATAAGACACCCCGCATAATTTAAGAGAATGACCTATATAAAGTAAAATTTTAATTTTTTAAAGTTCTAAGTATTAGGAATTGTAGTCTAAATAATAAAAAAGTTAATACATAAAAGTTTTATTAATTTAAACTTCTAAAAATAATTAAATGACTTATTAAATGAAGTATTTTTTTGTAACGACCTGACCGGTCGTTTTCAGTTCTAGTGCGTCTTTGAGTGGTTTAAGACAATGAGCAGCTTCACTTCAGGTGTTATGACTTGTACGCGTGGTTGGAATTGAATTTCGGAAAGTTCCGAATTCATTTGGAAAGAAAATTCTTATTTCAAAAGCTTTAAGTTAGAAGAATTGACTATGATTTGATTTTTGGGTAACCGACCTCAGAATCAAGATTTGAATGTTCCAACATGTCCATGTGATATTTTTGGACATGGGCGTATGTCCGAATCAGGTTTTGGATGAGCCAGGAGAGTTTCAGAGACTATTGTGGAAGTTGATATTTTGGAAGAATTTCATAAAATTGGGTTGAAGTGCATCTCAATGTTATCGATGTTCATTTGCGATTATGAGTCCATGAATAGATACGCATGGTGATTCTGGTATTGGGAGCGCGTCCAGAAGTTGATTAAGAGGTCCATAGGTCATTTTAGGGATCATTTGGCGAATGTTAGAAATTTGAAGGTTTTTGAGAAGTTTGACCGGAAGTGGACTTTTTTATATCAGGGCCAGATTACAATTTTAGAAGTTAGAGCAGGTCTGCAATGTCAAGTGTGACTTGTGTGCAAAATTTGAGGTTAATCGGACGTGATTTGATAGGTTTCGCCATCAAATGTAGAAGTTTGTAGTTCTAAAGTTCATAAAGCTTTAATTGGGGTGCGATTCATGGTTTGGCATTGTTTGATTTGATTTGAGGCCTCGAGTAGGTCTGCGTTATGTTTTAGAACTAGTTGGTACAATTGGACGGGGTCCCAGGGGCCTCGGGTGGTTAAAGGATCAAATTTTGAATTTGAGGAAGAGATGAGACAGCTGATATCTGGTGTAACTGCACCTACGAGGTTTTGCCCGCAGGTACGTAGCCGCAGAAGCGACCTAGGAGTCGCAAAAGCGAAGCGTGGCAGTCAGGGGAAGAACCGCAGGTGCGGGGTCTTGGCTGCATCTGCGCAAGTGCAGAAGCAATTAAATAGGCAAATAAGTGAAACAGGACCGGAAAAGCGGGATTTTGACTACACTTGCAGAGCCGCAGAAGCGATTGTTGGTCCATGTACGGAAGGTCGCTAGGCAGAAGGGTTTTTATAAAAAAAAAATGAGATTTGGCCATTTTTCACTTGGTTGGGGCTATTCTCGAGAGCTTCAAAGGGGGAATTTCATCAAGCAACACCAATGTAAGTAATTCTCACCTATTGCAAGTGAAATACAGGGATTCTATAAGGATTTGAGCATGAAAATGTGTAGAAATTATGGGGTTTTTGTATAAAACATAGAATTTGGTGTTTTTAGATTTTGACCATGATTAGGCATGGAATTGATAATAAATTATATATTTGAGTTTGTGAGATTATGGGTAAAATTTATCTTCAAAATTTTTTAGAATCCGGCCACGTGGGCACGAGGGTGATTTTATCGACTTTTCAAGTGGGGTTGGTAATTGTTGTAAATAAGATAATAATGAGTATTAGCATATATATTTATGGATTTTCTCATTTATTTACTAGTTTTGGAGCGCTGGGCATCAATTGGAGTTTTTGGAAGGGCTTGAGAGCCGGTTATGGAACGTCGGAGCGAGGTAAGTCTCCTTTCTAACCTTGTAAGAGGTAATTAAGCCCATAGGTGAACTAAAGTAATACATGCTTCTATTTTTGGGGGCTCCATATGAATGAGGTGACGAGATTTCGTACGTAGCTACTAAGTATGCATATGTCCGGGTAGTTCTAGGTTTCCACCATGATTTATTGATACCGTTATTTGATATTGTTATTTACTTGCCTTGAAAGGAATTTTGATCGAGTATGGTTATTAAATGTCTTGAAAAGAGTTAAAATTATGGATTACGGGACTTGAATGTTTTCATTGGATTTCATATGTTGAAAAGGATTAAAGAATATTATAATAATAATTATTTGAGAAACTTTATGTGTAACCGCGTCGTAATTATATTTCACAATTGGGGTAAATTTCCACTACTCTCATGGGAGCGTACCATTTTCCTCGGTGGTTTAAATATATGCATATGTTGTTCACGTCATTCGACCCTCGGCAATGCACAATTTATATTTATACGTTGGTTCAGGTCGTTTGACCTTTGGCCGTTATATATATATATATATATATATATATATATATATATATATATATATATATATGTTAGATCGAGTCGTACGTCCTTGACATGATTTGCCCATGATTGAATTGATTGCTTTGGATTTCATAATAAATGATATTACCTCATTGGCCTGAGATAAAATGTTAAAAGATGAGAAATGAATTTGGAGATTTCTTAACTATAAAAGAATTGTTTATTTACTTCAAAATAATGCGCTTACAGCCGTTTTATATATAACCCGTGTTTAAATTATATCATTAGAATTTTATTTATAGCCCATAGTAAGTGTCGGAGTCGACCCCTCGTCAGTACTTCTTCGAGGTTAGACGGGATACTTACTTGGTATGATTTTTTTCGTAATTATACTACACTTGTTGTACAATTTGTTGTACATGAACATATATGTTTAGTGGCCTAGTGGGCGTATCGGCGCGGTTGATATGGTGATTAGGTGAGCTCCATCTTATGTTACGATCCAGACATAGCAGAGTTTCCTTCAGAGTATTTATATTTTTCTCTCATGTCCAATATTGTATTTTGGACAGATGATGTATTTTATTTTATTTTTCCTAGTTGTTGCTCATGCACTTGTAACATGGGGTTCTGGGATGATTATGGGTTATTCAATATTTAAATTTACTAAAAATATTATTATATACTCTGTGGATTTCATCATTTATTATTAAATTGAAGGAAATATTATTTTCAATAAATATTAAAATGACAACAAAATTAACTATTTGGTGTTGATTTGCCTGAAAGTGGTGTCTGGTGCCATCAAGACTTTTAATGGATTTTGGGACGTGACAACATGGTATCAAAGCACTAGGCTCACTTAGGTCTCACGAGTCATGAGCAACTCTATTAGAGTTTTGCGGAACGGTAGAGAGACGTTTGTACTTATCTTTGAGCGGCTACAAGGCTGTAAGGAGGACTTCCCTTCTAGATTCCTCATCGTGCGATTTGATTCCTTTGAATCTTATGCCTTTGTTTCGTTCCTATTCAATCTTATGCGATGTGAATCATTTCTTATAAATCAGGAATTGAGAAATTGTAATGGTACTACAGATGTAGTGCAGGATGTTTCTTCCCGTGTATCTGATTGAGTTATTATCGTTGCCTTGAGGAATGTCGTTCTGTTGTTTCAGCTTAGTATCAGTACTACCTACGGCTTTGAGATTTGGCATTGATTGTTATGATGATTCGTGTATTTCTATCGCACAGTATTTGTGTTATCATAGGTTGCTTGCCTATGTATCGAAGTAGTGAATAACTTGAAAGGAGGTTTACTCAGTGCATGATTATGAGATTCAGTATTTTATTTCTGGAGGAGGAAAGGCAATCGGACTATGAATGTTCAGATTTGGGTTGATGGAGTAACGAGACTTACTATTTTTTAGCATGGTGGAATTTACATCAGTAATGTGGTGACATCGCCCTTGATCGAATGTGTTAAGTTTGCCAGTGTTATGGTCTTCGTCAGAACTCCCTTGAGGAAGGCAAGTTTGAAATAGCGCCGTAGAAGCGGCTATCACGGATCATGGTGTGCGGTGGATCCGAATTGAATCAGTGTTCCTGGTGTTGATGGCCCAAGAAAGATGATCTTCAAAGGGGTTTGAAGTTGGTAGCGATCTATTAGTTCAATTGCTACATAGATGGATTTTGACGTAAGGAAATAACTAGGCATAGAAGGATGAGAAAGGACATATTAGAGGTGTCTTAAGGTGGATAAACTTCTAGAAGGCCTAGAGTGAGAAACAAGAATCGAATAGGTTCTTAAATGAGTGAGTTTTACCAAGGTAGGAGAGTTGGAGAGTAGCTTATGGGTCCTTTGGTAGGAGATTACCCGCCTTGAGAAATATTTGGAGTGATATGGGACTCATGGTGGACAGTGACTAGGTCTACGGACTTAATTTGGAATATTTAGTCATTATACGGGGGAGATTAGATACGACGGTATATGAATTTGGATGGGAATGTACTGTCACACCTTTAATAAATGTCCATGAGGAGTGAACGGACTTGTATAGCTGGTGAATGACGAGCTCGGGATGGGTTACTAATTCAGTAGTAATTGTACCCAGTGCACCGACGTTGGAAGATGTCAGAATGTAAACTCCACGGGTGGGTTTTCTCATGTAAGCAGGTTAGCGGTCGCATGGTTGGAGAAGCTTCTATGAAGAATCTCATGGCTATCTCATAAGAGGTGGAATATGTAAATGTGGCTAGTAATTTAGAGTGTTCATGAAATGTTAACAGAATGATTTCGAGGAATTTGCTGGTTTGATTGGGCAAGATCATGTCAACAGGGGATAAGGAATTTTTGTGGGTTCCAGAGTCATGTAATAAGTGGCTCCAAGCTAAGTGGAAGAGTCCCACCGTCTACGATAGGATTTCATGGTATTCTACTTGCGAGATTTCTGGTTATTGGCATATTGGTGGGTTATTACGACTAAGGAAAGAGAACATTGGTGGTAATTTGAGCAAAGGATCTGAGGAATGTATGCGATAATTGGCCTTATTAATTCATGTTCAGGCTTTGGGAAGACTCAGACTTTACGCTTCGTGTTGACGTGATTTACAAGTAAAGTGATTCAATTGGGTGCTCCTTTGAGAGGGTGTTCATGTGCTAGCAAAGCCTTGGAGTTGATTATATTTCGGACCAAGTAAGAGTGGGTGGGTCTCAACAACGGCTCTAGTGATTCAAAAGTTAAAGTGTGGTGCCTGAGGATTTTGAGTCCGCAGTATGGTTGGCTTTTTGGAAGAATTTCATAAATATTGGTCACAATGCATTTCAATGTTATCAATGTCCATTTGGGGTTATGAGTCTGTGAATAGCTCTGTATGGTGATTCTGCTATCCGGAAGTTGATTCAGAGGTTCGTAGGTCATTTTGGGG
>MU745051.1:23240-46560 GCA_026770625.1 Nicotiana glauca
GAAGGTTCGATTTCCCTTATCTTGCTTTACTTCCTTGTGAAGTAGTACTTCTTTCTTCTTTCTTTCGTTCTTCTTCCCTTCAGTAACATTGGAACAACATATTCTCTCAAATAACAAGACATATTCCTCCTCTATTGTTTTCTTTAGACCTGTCCGCTTTGCGCACGGTGCACTGTAAGTGGAGAGCCCAAGCACCTAAGGGTCTTTTTAGTCCTTATCTAGAAGTATAAATAGAGAATATCAGGTCATCTTTCATCCTCTTATAATATATTGAATATTATTATGTATTTTGTGAGCTTGAAGATAGATTTGTTGTTGCCTTTAAACTAGCCCTAGAATTTGCAAGAGGTTTGTCTTTCTCTTAAGGATTTTATAGTGTAGGTGCTTTTGTTGATTGTAATAGGGACGACTATTTCTAATATCTCATCAATATTTGTGTCTTGCTTCCCTTCCTTTATTTGCTTTTCAAGTCCCACTTCTTGTTCTTGCATTTTGGTTGTTATCATTGTCTAGCATTATTTCATTGTCATTTTCTTCATCTTCATTTGTCAACATCTTGTACACATCAGTCCGGACCTTGGGCATCATAATCTAGGCTCTATTTGACACACATTTTTTGTATTTCACCGCTATCATCAATATGACCACTTGCTTGATTTCTACAACTATATGGGAGTCCTACGTCCAACGTTTGCGGTAGAAACTTAGGTTGTCCCTCCTACTTGACAACCATAGGAAATACAGGATAATCAATGTCTCTATGCATTTTTTTTCTAATAAATCCCTATACTGATCCTCTATTCCTTGCAGGTAGTTAAGATCATCCACTGCATGATAAACAACTAATATTTTTTCCATCTCTAAAATCTCCATCATCAAATGCCGAATCACTTCTTGTTTAGCTTTGTGTGTGTTTGTTTGGAATATTGCAGACACTGCTTGTAATACAATTAGCCCATGCCAATACATAGTACTTCATAATCATACATTTTTTAGTAAAGGGGAACTCATTATAGTTTTTCACACCAAATTTGCATGCCCTTAGGCTTTGTAGAATGCGCTTCCCCTTCAATAATATGTCCTGCAACTTTGAGATCAATCTGTATATTGATAGGATTATTTTTCAAGGGACGTAAAACATCATACCACTTGTCATTCACCAAATCAGTATAGCAACCTATATTTTTTTAAGGTAGAGATCGATTATGTTATGATGTGCTCCATGTGGTTCTATTGAACTACCTTCACTTTTTGCCTTTTCTTAAACCACTTTATTAAATGTTAGTGACATTTTTTAATTGGATGTTGTAATGGTTCTTGAAATGATATTTGAATACTAGATTGTTGGTTAACCTTAAAAAGAACTAAATTGCACGAACTTGAACGTTAAATGTAGCACATCAATAATATGCGTTATGTGTATTGTCATGTCGACCTAAAAAAGCTGCACCGACTTGTACCTTAAAGAATCATCAGCACGTGGAACATAGCGCATCAATAATATGTGTTATATGTATTCTCATTTCGACCTGAAAAAACTGAATCGACTTGTACCGTAAAGAATCATTAACATGCGAAACATAACGCATCAATAATATGCATTATGTGTATTTTCATGCCGACCTGAAAAAATCGTCTACATCAAAAAGTTGCACCGACTTGTACCATAAATAATTGTTAGCACACGAAATATAATGTATCAACAATATGCGTTATGTGTATTGTGATATCGACCTAAAAAAGTTGCACCGACTTGTGCCGTAAATAATCGTTAGCACGCAAAACATAATGCATCAACAATATGTGTTATGTGTATTTTCATGTCGACCTGAAAAAGTTATGGACCTGGAAAAGATGCACCGACTTGTACCTAAAAAATTGTTAGCACGCAAAACATAACAAATCAACAATATGTGTTATGTAACCTAAAATCACTCATAGCTTCGTATAAAAACCCAGCTTATTTTGCAATATTATTTGCAGCGTAACCAAACAAAGAAAATAATTTTTCATAAATATTTCAAGTTCAAGTATTAAGACATGTATGGACGCAATGATGTACCTAGGAAGTACTATAGCAAACGTGCGATTTTGAATCCATGTCGATCAAATTGCAATCTAGGTTGTAGACATTAGATGTGTAAAAAAATTGTAAGCTATTATTATTGAAAATTATGTTGGTTGATAAATTATTTATAACATGTAATTTAATAGTCTTTTGTTGTCATCCCTATTTGTAGGACAAAAATCAATGTGATTTTGAAGAATGGTATGATGAAACCCATTAATCGGGAATACTACAAATTATGTTTGCTAAACATGGTTCGGAATCTGACCGGTGAGTACGAACTTCAGATCTTGAAACTACAAGAACAACTTGCGGCAGTGAAGGAGAAACTAAAAGAGGCAAAAGAAGGAAATATTCATGTCACGACCCGGATTTTCCACCCTCGGGAGTCGTGATGGCGTCTACTAATAGGAGCTAGGCAAGCCAACTTAATTTACTTATTTTAGCAATTATCGATCATTTAATAAGAACAATGAATAATATGATAAAGCGGAAGTCTCAATATATAATAAACTAGAAGAAATGCGGAAGTTTAACAGAATCTTCTACCCAAGAACTGGAGTCACAAACTCACGAACGTCTAGAGAATACTAAATACAATGTCTAAATAAAAACATAATTCTATTTGTTCCGGTACAAAGGATAACAAACTAAAGTAAAGATAGAAGAGACTCTGGGCCATGCAGACGCCAGCAAGGCTACCTCGGGATCTCTGGACTGAAGTCAGCTCCCAATCAACTACTGTTGTCCAAAAGCTGCTGCTCCGGCGCTATGATCTATGCAAAAAGATGCACAGAGTGTAGCATCAGCACAACCGACCATATGTGCTGGTAAGTGCCCGACCTAACCACGGCGAAGTAGTGACGAGGCTAGACAGGACTACATAAACCAACCTGTAAAGTTCAATATATATATATATATATATATATATATATATATATATATATATATATATGCGCAGTAGAAGAGAATACAGAAATTTAACAAGTCAAGAGGGAGGGGGAGCATGCTATAGGGGATGCGGCAATCCGAATAACAAAAATCAACAGATAGAAGGTGCAAATGCACAACTGCAATATCAACGAGAGTAGGGGTTAAACAGATCATGGCACGGAATGACCCTTTGTGCATCAGTAATCAAATCACGGTACGAAATGTTCCTTCGTGCATTAACAATCAAAATATGACACGGAATGTTCCTTCATGCATTAATAATCAAAACATGGCATGAAAAGTTCCTTCGTGCATTAATATATTCTCAACACAAATCGTGCACGACATCAATATTCGTACTTTATCACTCTTCCTCACCCAAGCAACAATCACAACCAATGGGGCGAGGGGGTAGACAAAAAGTAATAGAAGTCCCGGCATGGGAAACACAAGTAAATAGTTAAATTTCGTCAAGGGAACAACAACAATAACTTTTACATCCCAGCAAGGGAGATAATCAATATACGAATACAGCCCGGCAAGGGAATAATCACATCTCTTTCTCTTTCTTTCATTTCTTACTCAATAATTACATTATCATTTGAGCCAACTCTCCAAAGAGTTCACAAATCATAATTCTTTCTCATACTCTTCACATTATATAGAAATCATTGAATACACAAGGAAGAGTCACAACAAAATTAAAATAAGCACAAATAAGGACTCACTGTCATGCTAGACACCAATGTATAGATACTCATCACCATGTCTATACACCGTACTCGACAATTAGCAATTAGCAAGCAATACTTTAATCCTATTCCCTCAAGCCCAAGTTAGATCAAACACTTACCTCAACTCTCACGGCTAAAATCAATCCACAACGACCTCTTTTCCTCTCAAATTCGGCTCCAACTCAATCAAATCTATGAAATAATGACTTCATAGTATCAATAATAGCTAAACAAATCAAACCCAATGCCTAAATATAGATTCCCAACCTTTCTTCCAAAAATTCCAAAATTGACCCCGGACCCGCTTGGTCAAAATACGAGGTTCGGACCAAATTCATATCCCCCATTCCCCCGCGAGCCCGAATATACAATTTGTTTTCAAATTCGACCCCAAAACGAGGTCTAAATCAAAGAAGATTGAAAAGCCCTAACTCTACCCATTTCCCCCAATTTCAACCCTAGATTACAAGATTTGAGCCTAAGAATTTGATAAATGATGAAGGAAAATGAAAGAAACAAGTTAAATAATACTTACCCAAGAAGCTTTGGTGAAAAGGAGCTCTAGAAATTGCCTATGGGTTGTGGAGAAGATGAGTTCGTGTATTTTTGGGTGAAAAATCCCGTCACTGTTTTGTTTTAAAACTTAAAAATCACTGGGCAAAATTGCCCTTCGTTCGCGGGAAGTGGATTGCATTTGCGAAGGGTTATCAAAAAGGGCATCGCAAATGCAAACGGTAAGACGCAAATGCATAGAAGGAAAAAGGCGGGGGTCCTGGGATTGGTCTACGTGAAGTCGTGGACCCTAACGCAAACGCGGGGAAGGAAACAGTAGAGCTTCGCGATCGCGGTGGTATGCGCGCGAACGCGAAGAAGAAAGTGAAGCTGGGCACTCATGGTCAAATAACCTTACGCATTCGTGAGGGCTCGAACGCGAACGCCAAGAAAGAAGGACACGAAGCTATGCGAACGCGATGGTAAGAGTGCGATCGCAAAGAAGGAAATCCCTGAGCAAAAATATCAAATTTTTCTGCAACTTTTTACTAAGTTCAAAACACCCCGAACCACCTCCAAAACACTCTCGAGTCCTCGGGGATCCTAACCAAACACACACACTAACTCAACCACATCCTACAAACTTAACTGTGTGATCAAATCTCCAAAATAACATCAAAAACGAGGAATCAAACCTCAAAATCATTAATTTTTTATCAAACTTCATAAACTTTCCTTTTTAGATATTTAGGTCCGAAACACGTCAAATAGCGTTCGATTCCAACTAAATTTCACAGAAAGCGCTTAAACCATATATAAGACTTGTACCAGGTGCCGGAACCAAAATACGAGCCCGCTAACAATTATTTCTAAACCATTTTCATTTCAAATTTCTATATAAATTTAAGAAAAACAATTTCTTTTAAAAATTTATTTCTCGGGCTCGGGACCTCGGATTTTGATTCCGAGCATAAGCCCGAGTCCCATATTTTCCTACGGACCCTCCGGGACCGTCCAATCACGGGTCCGGTTCCATTTACCCAAAATATTGACCAAAGTCAACTTTATTCATATTAATATCAAAATTCAACAAATTCATATTTAAGCTTTCCGGCTATGCGCTCGGACTATGCGCGCAAATTGAGGTGACTAAAAGTGAGGTTTTCAAGGCCTCAGAAGTGCAAAAAAGAGAGAAAATAGGTGATGACCCTTTGGGTCGTCACATTCTCCACCTCTAAAACAGTCGTTCGTCCTTGAACGGACAAAAGAAAGAAATACCTGAGTCGGGAAAAAAATGGGGATAACGGCTCCGCATATCAAACTCGGACTCCCAGGTCGATGCCTCAGGAGGCTGACCTCTCCACTGAACACGAACAGAAGGAAAACTGTTTGACCTCAACTGTCGAACCTGCCGGTCTATAATAGCTACCGGCTCCTCCTCATAAAACAGATCCTTGTCCAACTGGACAGTGCTGAAATCTAACACGTGGGCTGGATTGCCGTGGTACCTCCAAAGCATAGACACATGAACACTGGATGCACGGCTGACAAGCTAGGCGGCAAGGCAAGTCTATAAGCCACCTCTCCCATACGATCGAGAATCTCAAAAGGACCAATGAACCTAGGGCTAAGCTTGCCCTTCTTCCCAAATCTCATCATGCCCTTCATAGGCGATACTCGGAGCAAGAGCCGCTAACCAACCATGAAAGCTACATCCCGAACCTTACGATCTGCATAACTCTTTTGCCGTGACTGAGCCGAACGAAGCCTTTCCTGAATGATCTTGACCTTATCCAAGGCCTCGAAAACTAAATTTGTACCCAATAACCGAGCCTCTCCCGGCTCAAACCATCCAACTGGAGACTGACATCGCCTACCATACAATACCTCATATGGATCCATCTGAATGCTGGACTGGTAGCTGTTGTTGTAGGCAAAATCCGCTAAAGGAAAGAACTGATCCCATGAACCTCCAAAGTCAAAAACACAAGCCCGGAGCATATCCTCCAAAATCTGAATAGTCCGCTCAGACTAACCGTTCGTCTGAGGATGAAACGTTGTGCTCAACTCAACTCGTATGCCCAACTCTCACTGAAATGCACCCCAGAAACGCGAGGTAAATTGCGTACCCCGGTCTGAAATGATAGATACCGGCACACCGTGAAGGTGAACAATCTCTCTGATGTAGATCTCAGCTAACCTCTCTGATGAATAAGAGACTGCTACAGGAATGAAATGTGCTGACTTGGTCAGCCTATCAACAATGACCCAAATCGTATCAAACTTCTTCCGGGTCAATGAAAGTCCGGTAACGAAATCTATGGTAATCCCCTCCCACTTCCACTCGGGGAGCTCAATCCTCTGAAATAAACCACCAGGCCTCTGATGCTCATATTTAACCTGTTGATAATTCAAACAACGAGCCACATACGCAACACTATCCTTCTTCATCCTACGCCACGAATAATGCTGCCGCAAGTCCTGATACATCTTCGCGGCACCCGGGTGAATAGAATACCGGGAACTATGGGCCTCTGCTAAGATTAACTCTCGAATTCCATCGACATTGGGCACACACACTCGCCCCTACAACCTCAAAAAACCATCGCTATCTAAGGTCACCTTCGTTGCACCTCCACGCTACACCGTGTCTCTCAGGACACACAAATGGGGATCATCAAACTACCGATCATGGATACGCTCCAATAATGAAGAACGAGCGACCGTGCAAGCTAACACTCTGCTAGGCTCAGAAATGTCCAACCTCACAAATCGATTGGAAAAGGCCTGTATATCCAAAGCAAGCAGTCTCTGGCTGACCGAAATATAAGCAAGACTACTCATGCTAGCGGACTTCCTACTCAATGCATCAGCCACCACATTGGCTTTTCCCGGGTGATACAAAACAGTAACATCATAATCTTTCAATAACTCCAACCATCTCCTCTGCCATAAATTCAACTCCTTTTGCTTGAACAAGTATTGAAGACTCTTATTATCAATGTACACCTCACATGTCACACCATATAGGTAATACCTCCAAATCTTCAAAGCATGAACAATGGCTGCCAAATCTAGATCATGAACCAGATAATTCTTCTCGTGGATCTTCAACTGCCTCGAAGCATAGGCAGTGACTCTGCCATCCTGTATCAATACTGTACCAATCCCAATACGGGAAGCATCACAATAGACTGTATAAGGCCCTAAATCTGTGGGCAAAACCAATATCGGTGCCTTGGTCAGAGCTGTCTTGAGCTTCTAAAAGTTCGCCTCACACTCATCCGACTATTTAAACTGGGCACCCTTCTGGGTCAATCTGGTCATTAGGGCTGCAATGGATGAAAACCCCTCCACGAACCGACGATAGTAGCCTGCTAACCCCAAGAAACTCTGAATCTCTATAGTGGATGCTGGTCGAGGCCAGTTCTTGACTGCCACGATCTTCTTCGGGTCCACCTGAATACCCTCTGCTAATACAACATGACCCAAAAATGCAACTGAACTCAACCAGAACTCACACTTTGAGAACTTAGCATATAACTGACTATCCTTCAGAGTCTGAAAAACCACTCTGAGGTGCTGCTCGTGCTCCTCCTGGCTGCGGGAGTATATCAGAATATCATCAATGATAACTATCATGAACAAGTCCAAATAAGGCCTGAACACTCGGTTCATGAACTCCATAAACGCTGCTGGGGCATTGGTCAACCCAAATGATATGGCCAGGAACTCATAATGCCTGTACCGAGTGCGGAATGCTATCTTAGGGACATCGGATGCCCTAATCCTCAGCTGGCGGTAGCCAGATCTCAGGTCTATCTTTGAAAACACCTTCGCACCCTGAAGTTGGTCGAACAAATCGTCAATCATCGATAGTGGATACTTGTTATTTATCGTCACTTTGTTTAATTGCCGGTAATCAATACACATCCTCAACGAACCATCCTTTTTCTTCACAAATAACACTGGCGCACCCCAAGGCAAAATGTTGGGTCTAATGAAACCCTTCTCAAGCAAATCCTGCAACTGATCCTTTAACTCTTTCAACTCTAACGGGGCCATGCGATACGGCGGGATAGAAATGGGCTTCATGCCCGGAGCCAGATCAATACAGAAATCAATATCCCTGTCGGGCGGCATACCCGATAGGTTTGAAGGGAAAACCTCAGGGAACTCTCGAACAATAGGAACAGAATAAATAGAAGGGACCTTTGCACTGGAATCGCGAACATACGCCAGATAAGATAAACACCCCTTTTCGACCATGTGTTGAGCCTTCACATATGAAATAACACTACGGGTGTTATGCCCTGGGGTCTATCTCCACTCCAAACGAGGAAAATCTGGTAAAGCCAAGGTCACGATCTTGGCGTGACAATCCAAGATAGCATGATACGGGGACAACCAATCCATCCCTAATATAACCTCAAAATCCTCCATGTCTAAGAGTAATAAATCAACACGGGTCTCAAGACCCTCAAACACTACCACACAGGAATGATGCACTCGATCGACCACAATAGAATCGCCCATCGGTGTATATACATAAACAGTAATACCTAAGCATCACTAGGCATGACCAAGTATGGTGTAAAATAGGATGATACATACGAATACGTAGACCCAGGGTCAAATAGCACTGAAGCATCCCTATCACAGACCAGAATAGTACCTGTAATAACTGCATCTGAAGACTCAGCCTCTAGCCTGGCTGGAAGAGCATAACACTGGGGCTGGGCCCCACCTATCTGAACCATATCTCTGGGATTGTCGGCTACTGGCTGGCCTCTACCTCTGGCGGTCCGAGATCCACCTCTATGATCCTTACCTCCGCCTGTATGACCTCTACCCCCGCCTCTAGCTAGCTGAGCGGCCTGTGGATCACCTAGTGCCTGAATCATGGGGCGAGGACCCTGCTGCTAGGAACTACCCAAAGCTCGAGGGCAAAATCTGACAATGTGACTCGGTTCACCACAACTGTAATAAGCCCTCGGCTACTGAGACTATTGACCCTATCGACCTGAATGTCCACCCCGAAAACTCTAAAGTGGTAGGGCACTGATGGGTGCTGATGGGGAACTATGAAGCTGCTAGTCATAATAATGCAACTGAGAACCACGACCATTTGAAGTACCATGAGAAACCTGAAGAGCTGACTGAAAGGGCCTCGAGGGATGGCCTCTACCATAAGAATCTCTACCTCCACATGAGGTAACACTGAACCTACCCATATGATGGGGCCTCTTATTTGACCCATGACTACCTCCCCATGCAAGAGCCATCTCAACTCTACGGGCCGCATTGGCCGCCTCCTGAAAAGAAATCTCATTCCCGGCTCCCATAGCCATCTGGAGACGGATCGGCTGAATCAATCCATCAATAAACCTCCGCACCCTCTCTCTATCAGTGGGGAGTATAACAGTAGCATGGTGTGCTAGATCAATTAACCGGGTCTCATACTGAGTGACTATCATAGAGCCCTGCTGGCGGCGCTCGAACTGCCTGCAAAGAGCCTCTCGCTGAGTAACTAGGAGAAACTTCTCCAAAAACAACTCTACAAACTGGTCCCAAGTTGGAGATGGCGGCACTGCTGGCCTCGCTAAACAATAGTCCCTCCACCAAGTCTTGGTGGATCCAGATAGACGAAAGGTGGTGAAGTCGACACCATTGGTCTCCACAATACCCATAGTCCGAAGAACCTCATGGCAGCTATATAAGAAATCCTAGGGGTCCTCTTTAGAAGCACCGCTAAATGTTTTGGTGAAGAGCTTGGTAAACCTATCCAGATTCCACAAAGCATCTGCGGACATAGTCGCTCCATTGCCGGTCTGAGTCACAATGCCCGGCTGAACTGCCGTAGCTGGCTGAACTGCCGTAGCTGGCTGAACCACTGGAACCTGAGCCTGGGGAGCTACCTGCTCCGGAGTATGTGTAGCAGGAGTCTGAACTCCTCCTCCAGCCTGAGAAGTGGCTGGTGCTACTGGAAGCAAACCCGCTTGAGAGACGCTCTCCATAAAGCCTGCCAACCTGACCAAAGCGTCCTGAAGAACTGGGGTGGCTATGAACCCTTTTGGGACCTGAGCTGGGCCCACCGGAGCTGCTAGGGCTGGAACCTCCTCGTCATAATCAACATGAGGCTCCAACTTTGGGGCTACTGCTCGGGGCTGAACTCTGCCCCTGCTTCGGCCTCTGGCACGGCCTCGGCCTCGCCATTTACCCCTTGTAAGAGCTGTTGTTGGGGGCTCGGGCTATTGCGCGGTAGAAGAGGAAGCACGTGTTCTCGCCATCTGCAAAAGAATAGAGTAGAAAGATGATCAGTATTGAGAAATAGAATCGCACGACAAGAAAGAACAAAAGTGAAATTTTCCTAACACTGTAGCCTCTAGGGGATAAATACAGACGTCTCCGTACCGATCCCTCAGACTCTACTAAGTTTGTCTGTGAGTCATGACACCTATGTAACCTAGTGCTCTGATACCAACTTGTTAGGACCCGACTTTCCCACCCTCGGAAGTTGTGATGGCGCCTACTAAAAGGAGCTAGGCAAGGAAACTTAATTTACTTCTTTTGGCAATTATCGATCATTTAATAACAACAATGCATAATATGATAAAGCAGAAGTCTCAATATATAATTAACTAGAAAAAATGCGAAAGTTTAACAGAATCCTCTACCCAAGAACTGGAGTCACAAACTCAAGAATGTCTAGAGAATGCTAAATACAATGTCTGAATAAAAACATAATTATATTTATTCTGGTACAAAGGATTATAAACAAAAGTAAAGATGGAAGAGACTCCGGGCCATGCGGACGCCAGCAAGGCTACCTCGGGATCTGTGGACTGAAGTCAGCTCCCAATCAACTACTGCTGTCAAAAAGCTGCTGCTCCGGCATTGTGATCTATGCAAAAAGATGCACAGAGTGTAGCACCAGCACAACCGACCCCATGTGCTGGTAAGTGCCTGGCCTAACCCTGGCAAAGTAGTGACGAGGCTAGACAAGACTACCAAAACCAACCTGTGCAATTCAATATATATATATATATATATATATATATATGCAATAGAAGAGAATACAGAAATTTAACATGTCATGAGGGAGGGGTGCATGCTGTAGTGGATGTGGTAATCCGGATAACAAAAATAAACAGATAGAAGGTGCTAATGTACAACTGCAATATCAATGAGAGTAGGAATTAAATAGATCATGGCACGGAATGACCCTTCGTGCATCAGTAATCAAATCAGGGTACAGAATATTCCTTCGTGCATTAATAATCAAAACATGACACGGAATGTTTATTCGTGCATTAATAATCAAAACATAGCACAGAATGTTCCTTCGTGCATTAACATATTCTCAACACAAATCGTGCACGGCATCAACCTTCGTGCTTTATTACTCTTCCTCACCCAAGCAACAATCACAACCAATAGGGCGAGGGGGTAGACAAACAGTAATTGAAGTCCCGACAAGGGAAACACAAGCAAATAGTTAAATCCCGGCAAGGGAACAACAACAGTAACTTTCACATCCCGGCAAGGGAGATAATCAATATACGAATACAGCCCGACAAGGGAATAATCACATCTCTTCCTCTTTATTTCATTTCTTACTCAATAATTACTTTATCATTTGAGCCAATGCTCCAAAGAGTTCACAAATCATAATTCTTTCTCATACTCTTCACATTATATAGAAATCATTGAATACACAAGGAAGAGTCACAACAAAATTAGAATAAGCACAAATAAGGACTCACGGTCATGCTAGACACCAATGTATAGATACTTGTCACCGTGCATATACACCGTACTTGACAATTAGCAATTAGCAAGCAATACTTTAATCCTATTCCCTCAAGCCAAAGTTAGATCAAACACTTACCTCAACTCCCGCGGCTAGAATCAATCCACAATGACCTCTTTCCCTCTCGAATTCGGCTACAACTCAATCAAATCTATGAAATAATGAATTTAAAGTATCAATAATAGATAAACAAATCAAACTCAATGCCTAAATATAGATTCCCAACCTTTCTTCAGAAAATTCCAAAATCAACCCCAGGCCTGCTTGGTCAAAATACGAGGTTCGGACCAAATTAATATCCCCCATTCCCCCATGAAAATTGACCCCGGTCCCTCTTATGTTCAGTGTATGAGTGATTATTTTGTCCTTATTGGCCCATACGTCCTATGTATAAGTCAGTATATCTGTTGGACCATTTTACGTTATACGGCCCTTCCGGCCCATTTACACATGTTGATGTAATGAGAAAGATATGTTACGTTGGTACTCGATTGAGTAAGAGAACTGGGTTCCCATCAAGGACCATTGGTTTGGGTCGTGATAAAAGTTGTATCAGAGCAGTTCTGTCCTAGAGAGTCGACAAGCCGTGTCTAGTAGAGTCTTGTTGATGGGTGTGTCATGAACCACACTTCTAAGAAAGAGGCTGCATCGCATTTAGGACTGTTACTCTTTCTTCTTACTCTAGATTGTGTGGCAGATCTCAGCCGTAAGAACTCTATTTCTAAACTCTATCTTATTCATAATACGATGATGCCTACATCCAGAAAGACGATTATTAAGAGATATAGCTGTGGCAAAATTGAGACAAAGGAACTCATTTTTTTTATTATGCTTATTATGGATAAATATAAGGTATTAAACAGATCATTTGTGTACTAAGATGTGTATGTTTCTTGATAAGGATCCCTAAGGCAAGAATGTCTATCCACTCTTACGGTAAAAAAGAATAAGATAATTGGAAGGTAGACACAAGTTTCAGCAAGCAAAAGAACCAAGGTAAAGAAGGGTACGAGGTACCCAGTTAATAAAGATTAACAGCATTTACAGTTCAAGCAGAGAAATAAGCATTTTGAGTTACCTTCAATTGTAACAGAGGTATGTACAATTAGCCACACCCATCTTGGTTATTCCCTATGGGAGCTAACAAATATACTTTAAAATAAGGACATGTTATCAAGATCCGGCTGGGTTAGAGTAACCAAAAATGGTGGATGGGTTGTTTCCATAGGTTGATGTTTCTAAAGTACATTGCAATTATGCTAGTCAGTCTCCTTGCGAGACACTTAGATGGTGCACTCCAGAATAGCACATCTAGATATGAGTACTACAAAGATAGGCACTGGAAGCTTGAAAGGGATAAATATTACCTTAGTGCAGCTCCCGTCCCTAGTAGAGAAAGAATGTTGGGCAACACGAAGAGCCAGTGGATGGAGCAAAAGGAGCAAAAAGTAAAAGAAAGTCTTATAGGAGTTTTCAGAATAAAGTGAGACATAAATGTTAGCAGGGAAATAAGAAGAGAGTTTATGAAACATTATGAGTAAGATGTGATACATGGATGACATCGGTAGATCCAAAAACAATATTACATAGTTTATAGTCAAGTAAAGGAAAAGATGAGAGGTAACAGGCCTTGAGACAACAAAAGAGCATCGGCCATAAAGTCATATCCTTATTTTGAGAAATAAGTTCGTGACTCCAACGCGGCTACGGGAAGGAAAAGTTAGACCCCAGAATAATAGAAATCTGTATGGGCTGGTGAACAAGATAAACTAAACATGAAATAGGGACTGGGTGAATTGATAATGGTCAGTATCATGAGAATTTGAGATTGTGTTCCAGTGATAATAGAATGGACAACAGAAGTAGATTCATGAGAAATTCAGAGAATGGTCATTCAGAAATACGCTTCCATAAAGCAAACAGTGTGAGCAAAATTAAGCTTAAGGGACTGTATGTGCCAGTTACACTAAGTGTCACCCTTATAAGTAAGGAATTCTGTTATCATTGGCAAAGAAGGATTATCACATGGCGAGTAAGGGTTATCGATAATGTGAGAAGATTCCAAATATGAAGAGGTAAAATATCCATAGGTAGATCGTCGTAGCGTTAAATCTTTGTACTCTCCTAAAAGGGGGAATATGGAGTGATGTGGCATTAAGTCAGAATTAAGTGGTTTTAGTTATTATGAAATGGTAAAGGAAGAATGTGATAAATGATAAATGAATGAAATTGAACTTATTCAAATCCTACAGATATGATACGATTCCAGAATATTATGCAAACACGACATCAAGAAAAGGATGTAAGGGTTCCTACCTGGTATGTTATTGCTAAATAAGGAGTCAGTGCAAGAGGTAAGTTTAGACAAAGAATATAATCCAAGAAAGATTACGCGGAGTATTGATATGGCCAACGAGTAGTCAGTATTTGATTTAGGAAGAGCCTAGTTATGGCTAGTCAAGAGGATACAGACAAATTAATAGACCGTGCAAGATAAACATAATGAATCCTAACATGGGGAATTCAGTCTCGCAGATATGACATGGTGACCCTTGGGAAATATTCAGATAGGAGTTGGGGTGGTTAAAGGTACATATGAGTATTACGGGATTAAAAGAGAGCTCCACTAGGAAGGCAGTCAATATATCAGTTCATAAGCAACTGTACAAGCACAAGGGTGTGGAAGTAAGTAACTACGGATAATTATAAGCAAGGAAGGACATCAAAAGTTCATCGAATATACAATGTAATAAACTCGTAACTTTACAAGAGTCAGAGGATCCTCCCTAAATACTACAATAAAAGAATAGCTGAGGAAGCAAGGAAGAAGGCTTCAACCTAAGCTCAGTAACCTAAGGAGGAAATGGGCTTATAACAACAATCTCACAACAACATTGTATGCACTCCATAAAAAATTATCACCTACCATGGCTAATGAACAAGAAGTGAAACCAAAAGTAATATTTGAGATCATATGAGTTGCACAAAAATTTTGGCCTGCGTGGGAACTAAGATAAGCTAAGTATGCCCGCAACAGAGGGGCAGGACCACCAGGAAAAGTAATAGCTTTCATTTTAAGAGAGTTGAGAAGGAACGAAAGGAAATATTCGATCAATGATCTAGAGTTAGTTATGTTATGAATGTACTTAATATTTCGGAGTATTATCCATGCAACATATATGTTGGCAATCATACAGCTGTAGAAGACTCCAATATAAGTTGAAATAAAGAGTTGAGTCCATATCAGAGACATAGGATTGAATTGTTAGATGAAGGTATCATTGACATTCCATAGTGCCCATGAAAGGCTAAAGTAATATATAATACCATGAGCCGTAGATCGAGAGATAGCTTAAGCCTACATAAAGGCTGATCAAAAGTAAGAGTAAATAAAGGTTTACATCAAATAAGTAAATCGGGAGTCTGATTATTGTACCTAAAAAATTATGGAAATCGTGGTTGAGAACATTGCAGAATCACTTTTAATATCAGAGGCACAAGAGAGATAGTACAACAACCATACTATATAACGGCTCTACGATAAATCCAGTTTGAAGATACTACCGGATTGTAGTATTATAATAGAGCTTCAAGTTATGGATCTGAATCATACCTATGTTGAAAGGAGGTTATGAAAGAGATAGAAGATATGATTCGAGATTTTAAGGTAAGTAAGGTAAAGGTGAATAACGTACGAGATACTCAAATTTAGAAGATTGTGAATAGTCCATACTTCTTATAGAAGGCTAAAAGCACGGGGATTCAATATCCAGGAATAATAGCAGCATCGCCAGTAGCATATCTTCCAGCCTATGGTTTCTAGGTACCGAGAGATCTAGCCAAGAGAGTAAAGAAGAGTTAGAGATGATGTGATGACTCACTTGATGTTCCAGAATAACATAAGGAAATCTATGGTAGAAGCATGTTAAAGGAAGGTTGCGAATAGTATAAATAGATACGTATAGGTCGCAAGCTAAAGTATAGTAAAGCGACAAGGTTTTATATGAGAAAGGGCGAGTGAGAAAGTGACAGGATTGGATAAGTCCTCGGGATTAAGCCCATGAAAACAAGAGAGCTAATGGTTTCTCTAAGTTACAGAAAGTTCCATATAGCCTGAATGAACTCAAAGGAATCTAAGACTAATAGCATCTAGAAGAAATGGCATGCTTCCCTGGAAGTGGAATGAGGGTGTGATTGTGATAGATAAAGGATGATGTTTGGGCCTTCAATTGAATAATGACTTGATGAGGATTTCAAGAATTGTACAGGATTAAAATACCCACGTAAGTGAATCACATTGGGATGCTATAAAATACTATAATGGGAGTATAGTATCGCCCCAGGTGGATCATTCTAATCATTTCGGATGTTCCCCGATAAGATATAAGTCCTAGTGGCAATACTTAAGAAGTTTCAATTTGTCAATGGTAGATAGATCAATGTTGAGGTAAATCAATTATGGATGGATAAGAGTTACAAAGTATGAGATGAGATTAGGCCATCAGTCCTAAGATGAACAGTAATGAGAAATCATTAAAGGACTTAGATTTATACATATAGGATAAGCAACGAAAGTAACCTGGAGTTTGGTAGAAGACCTCAGTAACGATAAATCAAAGTAAGAGTTATGAAGTAAAGTCATACGGATGGATAAACGGAATCTATGAAATAAGTTATAACAATATTTGTACGTTCAACAAAGTACCAAGCGAAGAACTTCAGTATACCTATAGATGCCCAGAGGGACATCTTATCAAGCTCCGTATATGTTTACAAAGTGAGTCCTAGCGATAGACTAAAAGCCATAGGAAAAAGGAAAGAAGAGTAACATAGGCGCACTTACAAGGTTAGGGTCATACAGGCAGCATGGCAGAAGGTAGCAACAATTACGAGATTGGAAGGATTTCGACCACAAGTCATGGTGTGAGAAAGAGGCCTAATTCGGGGAATACTCTAGCCTTTTGAATTATTCATAGAACAGTTTCCTAGATGGCATGCAGAGTACTAAAGTATTCGGAAGAAATAAGTTATGAAAATAATAAGTGCATCAGTCAACATTCAAGGACGAATGTTCCAAAGGAGGGAATGATGTTACACACCATATTTTCGTACGTAAAATACGCCATAAGTAAATGGATAAAGGCTCGAAATGAGATGTTACATACCGTATTTTTGTAAGTTAAAGTTTCATCGTAAGCTAAATGATGTAAGTTTGGGAATGAGATTATTTTTAGATTTATAAGCATTATGCTATTTCAAACAAGTGATGAGTAAATTCGTGAAAGTGAGAGGGTGAGGAAATCAAATAAAATGGATTTTTGTCAAAGTTTGACATGTTGGGATAAAATACAGCCCGAGCTAAAATACCCAGTATTTATGAACTAGTGCCATACAAGGTACCATATGACCATGATAGCAAGGTGTATAAGGTGTGTTAAAAGTGAGTAGTATTTTAAGTAATTTGAGATAATTCTTATGTGAATAATTGGATAATTATTAATTTTAAGTGGGATATTAGAATGTAATTAAGATTGGTGGATAAGATTAAGGAAATAATGGATATGGACTAATCTTCCAACGTGGCTGCACATCAAAGCCGATTAGTGACTCTTATATTATGTTGATATGTGGCATATTTGGAGGATTTATGTGGCTTAGTCACCACATGGAGTGGGTCCCAATATCTAAGATATGAGACCTCTCTAATTTACCAAGGGAGATACTTATCTCTACAAGATATGGAGGAATACTTCAGAAAAATTCAATGAGACTACCTAAAGATCAAAGATAACCTCTCTAATTCATTAAAGAGAGGTATCTACTTACTTACAATCCATACAAATGTGAGCTTAATGATTTGATTCAACATTTCAACATTCTAGTAAAGAGATGTATCACACAAAGAGAGGTATCATTCTAGTAACGTGATGTTCTTCAACATTTCATACAAATAATACCTAATACTATAGTAACATAGAATTTGTGATTCTAAGGGAGTACAGTGCAATCTTTCTCAAGAATATTATACGGATTGTTCCCTATTTCAATCTTGTCGTTACGTGTTTCGTCGTGATTAGCGTGTGTTAGAAGGATTATAAAGAGAATCGGCTCAGGAATGTTAAGGCTATCCCTTCTTTCTTTTGGCATGATCTATACGGCATAAACGAAACGAGCAAATGTATAATTTTCATAAATGATTCTATTAATATAAATACTAGAGAGGCTTATGTTCTTAATTTCCCGCTTGTCATATTATTGTATCATATGTTCATGGGTCTTAGAAAATACGTAAGTTGAAAAGGTTATTTCATGATATCAAAGACATAATTGTCTTATGACATTCCAAAAGATTTTATTGACGTACTTCTCATGCATTCCATTCATTTATACATGTATATTGACCCATTACCAGATGGCATTATATACGAAGGTTACGGTATTATATACATATCACCACCTGATCAGCTGGTATACGTTGATGATTTGCCCATAGTGGCCGAGATAATATGATGGGATACCTCAGAGGCTTGATAATATTATGAACGTATATACCTATGCATGGTGTTACATTTATATGCATATGCATGAAATTATCATATTAAATAATTCACAGATCTATTCAGATATACATGTTGAGGCTTTTACTCCATATTTCTCTCATGTCTGTTGTTTACTAATTTTTATTCCTTACATGCTCGGTATATTATTTGTGATGACGTCTCTTTTTCCCGGGGATGTTGCGTTTCATGCCCACAGGTCCCGATAGACAGGTTGGCAGTCCTCCAAGTAGGCTATCAGCTTAGCGGAAGATCTTGGTGTACTCCATTTGATCTGGAGTTGCTTATTTGGTTAGTATGATTTAGACAAATATTGATTGGTATATCAGGGCCCTTTCCCGGCCTTATGACGTTTATGTACTCTTAGAGGCTTGTATAAATATGTTATATATATGAAAAAGTATATGGCCTTGTCAGCTTATATTTAGTGTACGAGTGATTATTTTGTCCTTATAGGCTCATACGTCATATGTATAAGTCAGTATATCAAGTTGGGTCATTTTACGTCGAGTGTTCTCTTATATTTTATTCTTGTTACCTTATACGGACCTTCCGGCCCATCTACCCATGTTGGTGTAATGAGAAAGATATGTTACATTGATACTCGGTTGAGTATGGGCACTGGGTGCCCGTCGTGGCCCGTCGGTTTGGGTCATGACAATAAGATCATCCGTCTCCGGCAAGAGAGTATTGCATAATGTTGCCTCCGTGATGGGTGATGACGAAATCTTTAAAAATATATAAAGAATTTAAATATTACTGACTAATCTATAAGGTAAAAACAAATTGAATTAATAGTAATATAAACAAAACTGCGCTTGAGTAGTCACACAATGCTCTATGTGAACTCCGATGTGCACTGGAGTAGATGGAGTTTGTGACATCTCGACCCGATGTGATGTCTCCCCATCTGTGTCCAAAAGATCCTTAGAAGCCCACAATGATGAGCCATAACTCAGTCATTTCCCACTATGCACCTCTCATATCGGACGATCCTCAACAACTCTCGATGGCTATGGACGACCAGGAAAATACCGATCCTAATAATACTGAGTAATGGCGGTGCACGCGATCAACACTGGAGCTGACGAGGTTTGCTGTGAAGTCCCTGGTGATAGTTGAATGTTGAATGACGTCATATCATGATGAGCATCGTGTGCCTCAGGATAGTCTCCTGCCTTATCATCTTCAATATCCTCCACGGGTGCCTCAATGCCCCCTTGTTAGGGATCCCGTCCTCGCCGACCACCATGACCATGTGGGCCACCCCTTCCTCTCTAGCCATGCCTGCCACATCTACCACATGCTTGATCCACTTTTAGCCCATTATGGTTCTTATCAGGCGGCACATATGCAACCTCATAACCTAACCGCGCATCTGCTCAGGCACATATCAATGTGTCAACAGCAAGATCAGTAACCCGATGACCAAACCGATGCACAACTGATGCTCTGTTGTCGGCATGCTATATCATCTCTAGTCCCTACTGGTAGAATGTAAGACAATAGCCTTCATAGCATATAATATATTAATTAAGAAAGGATGTTAAAGTAATTTAACATGATAAGTAACTATATAAAATAACATACTAGTGTCACATGCCTCCCGGCGTATAAAACATACCGACTACCAGCGCAATGAACAAGATTGCCGATCAGAAGGCGAGTAACACGACGCTACAAACCCATGTACTCATTCTCCCATTCCAAATGGTCATATGGAGGGTATGGCGGAATCAGGCCATATCTCTGATCCCAATACTCTATCTGAGCATCTAGTCAAGCCAAGTATGTCTAGTCGACCTTGCAGCGATCATCCCACTTGTAATGTGTGGAATGCCAACTAGGCGAAGTAGGTATAAGCTGGCATCGACCAAACTATTGAAGGACTCGCTCGGTGGCATGCTGCTCAATCGAGACATATAAGTGAGACTGAAGACATCCACATAGCTCGACTCGGGAGCAATAATCTGGCAAGCCAACGATGAGCTCTTCATTGTATGACCTTCATATGAACTATTTATTAAACACAAAAACCGTGAGCAAACTCAAGATAGATCAAGCATTTTCAAACAAACTTAGGCATATATGTACCTGAGCGTCTTCAAGTAAATTTAACAGATCCCTGTAATAAGGAAGATGATGTCGAACTCGACCTCGCGGGTGCGGCCTCACCTATCTACACACCTCTTAGCAAGTGGTAGAAATTGTGGAGGTGGTGCATCTAGAGCTATCGATGGGAGAGGTGGCTGGATTTGCACTAACCGCTCCCAGACTCAAACCTAATATTGATTATGGACATAAAATTTAAGTCATTTTGTACTATTTCTATTATAATCATGAAAAGAATTGATAATATTATCACATACAGCAGAAGAATAAGACCGGCAACGTCTCTCACGGTGCCCTTGGATGACCAACACAGCTACCTAGAAAGGTATGCTAGAACAAATCCAACCCAGCTGTAAGTAGGTAACTCTTCTAGCCAACCCAGATGATGCTGAAATCACAAGCTAACTAGGTTTCCCAAAGTGTTCGGGAACAGAATACCACCAAACATCATCAGCAGTAACAGCCTCATCTGCTGCTCGATAGCCTATGCCGATGAGTCATCAATAATCTCCTTGTGCAGCGCCACCAGATGCTGCCTAACGGCCGACAACTGCAATCCACTGGTACCACTAAAAGCAGTCGACTCCGCAGGTTGGAAACCAGTGAGCCTCTACAAGATATGTAGATAGTCCTCTCTCGTATCGTTCCTAAGAGCCTGCAGGTAGCTGACAACCATACCATCAACGACAACCTGGATAGAACCTCCACGTCCTCTAGCGTGATCGTAGCCTCACCGATAGGTAGAGGAAATACATGCATCCCCAGTCACCATCGCTCTATCATAGCCCTGATCAGGGGCCAGTCGAACTGCAACTGATCGATTTCTATTATCCGACGAAACACCATCCGCTCAAGGCAAGTAACTATATGGGAATGAAATGGGCCGTCCCTAATGAACTCCCAATAATCATCTATAGGTCTGGGATGGAACATCTGGGACAACAAATGTCCATCCTAGATGTGTGAAGAACTATGGCCACCCTTGAGCAACAATAGCTCTTGAACAGCAGGTACAGGATGCATAGGGGGAAGCTGGATGATGATATCTGTAAATTGAATAATATTAATTAAAGTATTTTTTTCTTTAATTTTTTAACATCTTTAAATATATTGGTATATTTTTTTATATTAATATATAATAGATAAATTTTTCATATTATTATTTAGGTTGATAAAGTTTCTATATTAAATTTTTGTATGTTAATTTCTTACATTTTTTTACTAAAATTTAGCAGGATTTTGTTTGAATTGTCATTTTTTCAAATATTTTTGGGTTATGAGAGAATTAAATATTTAATTTTCATAACTAATCACAATATATTTATTAATTATTAATATAAAAATATTAAAAACCTAATACTAAATAATATTCAATTTATTTCATTTGTAACGATTTGTATTTTACACATAAATCCGGAAGCGCCTCTTTTGTGCTGTCAACTAATTATTTTATGATTCATATCTAATATTTGATTGTTATCTAATAATATATTTAATAAACACTTAATAATTAATTAATATTTGATCCATAATTGAGTACTCTAATTGGATTAGTTAACGAGGGCACATAGATTTTATTCTAGACTAAAGAATCCTAAAGAGCACTAAAGTCACACTACTCTAAATGGCCATAAACAGAATAACCTAGCATAAACTAAAATTTATTATCGGATTTACTAGGTTAAAGGGCACTGCATAACAATAAAAGGCACAACATAACACTAAAGAGCACTAAACAACAATAAAGTCATATATTATTATATGTACAAACACTAAGGTCACATCTAACACTAATTATTTAACAAAAGAATAATATAAAATCATTATAATTTTTTGCACATAAATAAACTGATCCGGAAAAAAACAAAAAATAAATATATCAAAAACGATCACAAAGAGCATACAACACAGTAAAAATAACTAGGTAGTCCATTTATATACATGAGTTATACAAAAGTTATTTGAAATACCACTTTTTAGAGTTTTTTGAATTGAGAAAAATTGAAGATTTGACTACTAAAACGAGCAATAAAAGAGATCCACTACACCACAACGCCTTGGATCGGGTACTCGCTAAGATAATGAGGGGACACCATTTTTGGGGGACGGGTGGGCTCCAATAGAACTTTAAGCTTTAAAATTTGGGGGGGGGGAACTTTTTTTGGGGTTCTGTTGCAAAGAAGAAGAAGAAGGACTTACCGTTTTTAATACAGGTATAGCGCATATATTAGGTGCGCTATACCTATCTGTCTTTTCAATTTTAGGTATAGCGCATCTAATGTATGCACTATAATTGCATGCATGTACTTTGACCTACATTTGAAAATCAAGTATAGTGCATGTATTTCATGCGCTATACCTGTTTTTAAGGTATAGCATATCGCATTATTTCAACACGCGGTCTAATTGGTCTTAGTAATGTTGGAGACTTTAAGCCATTTGACTTTAAAGTAGAAGAAGTGTGAATTGGAAATAGAGGAAAATAAAATGGAGGGAAAATGAAAATTTGAGGAAGTGAATTTTGTCTTGCACTTTGTCCCTCATTGGTGAGGGACAACCACATTTGTGTGCTTATATATAGAATCACTTCTTAAAGCTCTTAAAAGGAGTT
>MU745051.1:59159-69917 GCA_026770625.1 Nicotiana glauca
GTTCAATGAAAATTCTGTAAGGCCAATTCTCTATGCACTTATGAGGCCAGGAGGTGTTCATGGCTGAAACGAACACAACAATGAGAACTACAAGACGGTTAAGGGTTGATTGTGTGACATATGGTTGTCTAGGTATACACTAAAGTTCGACGGTTCAAAGATATCAAATCTACCGATTGACCGAGTATATCCGACATATGTTCACTACGGAAAGTTCAAAGGGAAACCTACTTATCCAGATGCGATTAATCCTTACTTGCAAAAACACATAGCTTTCATCTATGATCTTTCTTGATACAGCCATTCCCATTCATGTGGGGGATTGTTGGAGACTTTAAGCCATTTGGCTTTAAAGTAGAAGAAGTGTGAATTGGAAATGGAGGAAAATAAAATGGAGGGAAAATGAAAATTCGAAGAAGTGAATTTTGTCTTGCACTTTGTCCCTCATTGGTGAGGGACAACCACATTTGTGTGCTTATATATAGAATCACTTCTTAAAGCTCTTAAAAGGAGTTGAAGAGAATGAACCCTCGCGCCGTCGTCGTCGCTCGCTCGGCTCGGCTTCGGCTTTGGCTTTGGCTTTGGATTTGGATTTGGATTTGGATTTGTCAAATGATCGATCGATAAGATTATTTTTGGACAAAATTTATTTAATTATTCAATAATTAATTAAATACCAAATCACTGCTGAAAGTACGCCAGAACTCTGCTGAAATTTCAGAGAACCGCGCTGGCCGCGGTTCTGCCGCGATCGCGGTAGAACCGCGGCAGTGAGGTTCAGAAAGGCTCTCTGGCCGCGGTTCCACTGCGATCGCAGTAGAACCGCGGCAGGCCGCGTATGTTCTGAAAATGCACCTTTCCAAGACACCTCTTCTGATATTTGCCTATAAATTATGAGGCAAGGCTGCATCTATACATACGAAATACACTCAAGAAATCCTTTCTTTCTGAATATATTGCATCTTACTTCGCAATATCTCCCTCTCAAATTTGTAAGTGTGATTTTGCTCCGTTTTTGAGTTCGTTGGAATCCTGCAGTTTGTATTGCCACTGTTGCAGGAAGGTTTATTCCGTTTTATCCTGGGAGGATTTAATCCATTACCTTGGCAACATGTGAGGGGGTTAAAATTCCTTAAGGACACACAAGGAAATTGTGGACTCGGAAATTTCTTATTCTTCTACCTTTCTTTATTTTCTAACAGTTTATTTTTAACACAGCGTCGCGAACAAGTAATGCTCAACTTCGGTGAATAGCAAATTGTACGTACATTCATTTACTACTCTTGTTGTCTTGTTTTACGTGGTAGTTTCGATTAGACACAAAAAATTGAAAAAAATTGAAATTTTGATCTAAAGTAGAGTCCGAAATCAAAATGTAATATTTTTGGACTCAAAATAATAAAGTAGGTTAAAAAAATTAACTAGTGATATTTTATGTATAGCGTATCAATTTTATGCGCTATACCTTAACGAACAAACGTAAAATATAGCGCATAATATTCGTGCGCTATACATAAAATGATCACTAGTTATTTTTTTTTTTACCTATTTTATTGCTATGAGTCCAAAAAAATTACACTTTGATTTCCCACTCTACTTTAGATCAAAATTTCAATTTTTTTTTCAATTTTTTGTGTCTAGTCAGAACTACCACGTAAAACAAGACAACAGGAGTAGTAAATGAATGTACAGTTTGCTATTACCGAAGTTGAGCAATACTAACACCAAGTAGACCACGTGTTGAAATAATGCGAATACGGTATTTGTGCGAATGCTGTTGTCTTAGCCAAAAAAAAGTCATCGTGGGCACAATAGCCGCACCCAACGCTAAAATATCTTCTTGATACTCCCTCCATTACTGCAACTTATGTGGCACATTCTTTTAGGCAACGATTAATTCATCAAAATCAAAAGTTTGGATGTGAATAACATACTTGTCATTAGATTGGTCCGAAATCATAATGTTTTCATTGCTTCGAAACCACATAACTCTCAATTTTAAGAAAATATGAGTTAAAGTGCACTTTTTAATACCGATGGTGTCAGGTACCTAATACACTTTGCTTCTATTGAGTTAAATTTAGACTTTATGAGTTCATTAGCCATTAGACTATATCTTTCTGTGTCATATTAAGATGCCCCGATAAACTGAAAAATGACAAATTAAAATATGCACAAAAATATAACTATTGTTTTGACTAGTGATGTTGGTGGAAGTAAATTATTTTGAACACATAAAATAACCAAGCCTTGAAATGTCACGACCTAAATTCTCCCTCCGAGAATTGTCGTGACCGCACCTAATTTCTACGACTAGGTAAGCTTAACATTTGCAGAAATGAAATTGAAAAGACATAAAAGTTAATAACTAACAGTAACAGATAATTTAAATAAGCATTTGAGATGCCGCTCGGCATATACAATAATCAACTCTCGAAATATACACAACTCTCCCAAGTTCCGGAACACCCTAACTCACGTGTTTCTAAGAATTTCTAACTATTCTATACATCAATATCTAAAGAAATAAGGGAAGAATCGACATAAGGGGATAGAGGGGGACTCCGAGGTCTGCAGATGCGGCAGATGTACCTTGAAGTCTCCTTAACAACAGCAACCATGCAATTAAACTCGAAGTTGGTAGGAGGTGTCTGGATCTACACACGAAAAACATGTGCAGAAGAGGCATGAGTGCACCACAACGGTACCAATTAAGTGCCAAGCCTAACCTATAGTGACGAGGTCAGGTCAGGGCCCTATATATATATATATATATATATATATATATATATATATATATATAGAAAGTCTGAAATTCAACCGGAAGGAAATCAAAGAATGGATAATAGTACAGTACAAGAAATAGCAACAGGGGATCTCCCGAGATACCGCCACGTAGTCCCAAACATAAATATGCAGGGGGATCTCTCGGATTAATGTTCTGTAGTCCCAAAGTAAATATGCAGGGGGATCTCCAGGGTTACCGTCCCGTAGTCCCAAAGTAAATGTGCAGTGGATCTCCCAGAATACCGTTCTGTAGTACCAAAATAAATATGCAACTCAAACAATCAACATAACAGTTACAACAGGTCCTACAGTTTAGACTAAGTGCAAGTCAAGAGAAAAGTAGGAAATTCACTAGGCATGGTGCACAAAGTCCAGACATGCATTTATGACACGTAGACATGCTATTCTAAGATAAACATGATAATTACACATGGTAATAGAACTCAAAGAAGGAGAAACAGGTTATTACTCAGTGAAAATCGGATTTTAAAAAAAATAGCCCGTGTACGCACTCCTCACTTCACGTACACGGCGTCCACATATCAAAATAGTATCAAATCCTAAGGGGAGTTTCCCCCACACAAGGTTAGGCAAGCCACTTACCTTGAACCAAGCTCAATCACTCGATAACAATTCCTTTTACACGAATGTCCAACTCTAAATGACCCAAATCTAGCCTAAGGACCTCAAGGGGTCCCGGCCAATGCTCACACCCAGATTTGCATAACTAAACAGAACAAGTGCAGTGTGAAAGGGCCAGCTCTTATGTGTCCAAGTTCAAAGGGAGCTCAAGGGTCCCAAGGCAAGGCTCACACAAAAGGGGCAGAACCTAGATTCTAAGAGTAGGTGAGAGTGCTGGACATAGTTTGAAAACAAGTTTGTTTAAAAACTGGGTTAAAAGTAATCAGTAACAGAGGTGATTTGAAAGCAGTTGTAGTAATAAACAAAACTCAAACTCCAAAGATGGGATCATACACAAAATCAATAGTCATACAAGAGGGTCAAGGAATTTTGGACACACAGACATTTGACTGTAAACACATAACCCCATCAAGGGTCTTTAGGACTAGTTAGATATGCACATCAATAGCTGATACCGGCATGATCACAGGCTAGTTAGAAAACACAAGCACATTGAAGGGATAGGGGCTTGGGGATGGCAAATACACAATAAGTGACTGACAAAGTATGCTTTGAAACACACATAGGGGAGTGCATTATTCTAAAGGGGAGGGGGAATTGGTAATGCATCTTAACAGAACCACAAGCAGAAGTAGACTAAAAATGAAAGAAGCTGAAACAAATAATGAAGCATATTGTTCTTGGAGCTTAAAAGTTAAACTAGGACATACCGGTCAAAGAAGCAAAGTGCCGAAAAGAAAAGTAAGCAGGATTCCACAATCTAGCCTTGGCTTTCAGCCGGCTAGACAAAGCATTAGCACAAGTAGTAGGAGAGAAAGAGAGATTTTTGAGTGTGTAAGTATGTGTTCTGAACTCAGTTGTTCGTATTTTTTTAAAGAAGAGGGGGTAGAGTATTTATAACTTTGAAATCGAGTAGAAATTAAGGTAATAAGTAAAGTCTTAACACAAACATGAAAATAATCATAATCGAAATCAATTAACACAAGTACTTCCCTTTAATCAAGAAAGTACTGGTTAACGGATACTAATAGAGATAATTAAGGAAAGTAAAATAATTTGAGGAAGATTGATTTCTGACCGTATAAGGGATAGTAATATATAGAGTATACAATTGGGTCTAGGTACAGAATATATTAATTGGGGAAAGGATTCAGCAGGGTAAAACATCATAGCAAAGGAAATGAATTAATTAATTTTAAATAAAATGAGTGAAATTAGGGTTTATAAGAAAAACCTTGTAATTAAACTGTCACTTAAGGCAATCAAGATTAATTAAGAAGTGTTCATGATTATGCAGTTCATCATATAAATATAAAGGAATGAACAAGCATATTAGGCATGCATGGTCAATTATTTTGACAAAAGAAGCAACAAAAACATATAGTAGTAGCAGGAGTGGGTTATGATTCAGTAGTAAAAGAAACACACTCGGAGCACAGTAGCCATATAGGATCAGAAGTGAAGAAATCATAGTAACAGGTAAAGGAGATCAACACACAGAAACAAGAAAAGTCTTTAAACTCATAGCAATAAGTGAAGAAAATATTTATAAGGAATTAGGGTTTTGACAGTGCTGAGTTGACAAGGTAAGCACTCAAAATCAGATAAGTCAAACAAGAAAAAAAGGATTCAAACACAAATAACTTAATCGAACCAAACATGCGTATAAAATATATAAAGAGAGTTTTAGAAACCCAGATAGAATCAAAACACTTAGGGTTTTTAACACGATAAACCAAGTAGCTGAAATCATGGACAAACTATTTAAACATAGTAAAATCATAAAACATACTAAAAATCAGAGAAACGTTTAGGAAACCCTAATTTGAAAATGAATAGTTACTTTGAAAGAAAATCAAAGAACCTTTGAGTAAACATTAAGAAGTTCATAACAAGCACATATCTAAGATAGATATGAAAGAAAATCTAAGGATCTTAAAATATGGGGTTTCAGAGAACCCAGAAAAGTGAGAAATACTTCGAAATATTACCGATCTAGCCGAAAAAGCAATGGATCTAACTTGAACGGTTATGGGTGGCCGGAAAAAGACTAGAGATAGAGGTTCAGCAGAGATGGACCAGATCTCTTCGAGATCTGTCCATAGAATCACGAAAATAGGTAATCAGTAGATATAGTAGACGATTACATGCCTCAAACCGCCATGGGAGTCCATGGATTAGGTAGGAATAAAAGGGTATTAGGGTGGACTTGGTTGGCGGCAGCTAGGGTTTAGGTGAGGTTGCAAAGAGTTTTGGGAGTAAATGGGATTCTAAGACGGCGGATTGTAATAAATGAGAGGGTTTTGGGGGTCGTTTGGGATTAATTATGGTAAGATGACATGGTGGCCGTTGATCTAAATGATCAACTGCCTAGATTAAAAGGGTAGGTGGGGATCAGGGTTCGGGTTGGGTTTAAAAGGGTTAGGGGTCGGGTTTAAATTAGAAATGGGCCGGGGAATTGGGTTTGATTTGGGGTTAAATTGAAAGCCCGTTTTGGGCTAAAATTTAAATAGTTACTTTTTCCCTTTTTAATTTAAAAAAAAAAGTAAATGGTTTTTGAAAATAAATTGAAAAATACAAAAATGATTTATAACACATAATTAACAATTTAAAAATACCAGACTCAATTTTATGAATATAAGACATAATTAAACTTTTAAAATGACTAATATTGTAATTATGTACAATTTAGCTTTAAAGATACTAAATGAATTTGTAAAAATTATTTTAGCCATATTTTGGCATAAACATAAAAATACAATAGATAAATTACCTAAATAATAATTTTGGACGTAATTATTGAGATTTTATGAATAAAATAGGGGGAAAATAAATCAATTTAAACCTTTAAAAATTATGAAAAATAATAAAATATTTGGAAATGCTTATATATGCATATATATGCGATTTTAAAAGTATTTTAAATATTAAAAATATATAGAAAAAATTAAATATCAACAATATGCAAGACGGTTCTCTCGGGATACCGTCTCGTAGTCCCAAAGTCAATGTGCAAGGGGATCTCTCAGAATACCATTCCATAGTCCCAAAATAAATATATAGGTCAAACAATGAAAATAACAGTTACATTAGAGATCCTACAGTTTAGATCAAGTGCAAGTCAAGAGAAAAGCAGAAAAATTCATTAAGCATGTTGCACAAATACTAGATAAGCATTTATGACACGTAGATATGTTATTCTAATCTAAATAAGATAATACACATGTCGATAGAACTCAAATAAGGAGAAACATGTTATTACTCAGTAAAAATTGAATTTTACAACTAATAGCCCATGACGCACTCGTCGCCTCACGTACACGGCGCTCACATATCAAAACAGTACAAAATCTTAAGGTGAGTTTTCCCCACACAAGATTAGGCAAGCAACTTACCTCGAACCAAGCTCAATCACTTGATAATAATGCCTTTTTCACGATTATCTAACTCTGAATGGCCCAAATCTAGTCAAAATAAATTACATATAATAAATAAAAAAATACATAGTTTACTCATCGAACTTACACCGAAATCCCTGTTACACACATTTTTTTCACGGAAAATCTTTTACACACTCAATCTTTCAAAAGTGTATCTAAGACACACCTATTCGGGGGTTGACCATTTTTTCTCAGCAAGTGTAGCCATGCACCAATAATAATTTAACAGGTGTTATTGACTTTTTAAGTAAAAAATATATTTGAATTTACAATTATATCCATCTTCTGCATCTTCCCCAAGCTATACCACCATGTCTGCCCCCTTCCTAAGTGAGTACTTCTGCACCAACATCAACCATGAAACATTTTTTTTTAGTTTCAATTTTTAAAATGTTAGGATGACATTGAATTTCTATAATCATTACCAATTAAATATTTCCCCAAAGTTATTTGTATCATCCTTGACCTAACTGATATTGAGTATTAAACTATATATACCAACAACAATAAGATCACAAAAGAATTAATAAAAAATTGTCAACTCATCAATGGCTAAAATGGAAGAAACTCCACGGATCCAGTACCCACAAATTCTCACGACACATATGAAGAACTCCATGACTTTTTCTTTCAGATTTGGCCACCCACCAAGCGCACCCGTGACACGATCATTCAGCGATTCACTATGTTGAATGTAAAACTTTGATTTTTTTATCCTTCTTTTATTCTTGGCAAAAATATTTGGTGTTATGGTGGTAGAAAAAGGTGATGGTGCAATAATTGGAAGAAGATGAAAAAGACTTGGTAAAAAATTTTCTAAAAAAGAAAGAAAGTAATTTATGAAAAATAAAAAAATGAAAAGGCTGGAAAAGTGGCGTCAAAATCAGACTTTAGATATAAAATTTTAATTGTCTACTCGCCACTCATGTATGTATAACACGCGAGTGACACGTAATAAAATTGGTGTGTCTTAAATACACTTTTGAAAGGTTGAGTGTGTAAAAGGTTTCCCGTTAAAAAAAATATGTAATAGGAATTTTGGTGTAAGTTCGATGGGTAAATTATGTATATTTTACAAGAATCATCAAAATGATTCTCCTAACATTTTCTAACCAATTGTTGAAGATCATGCAACTCCCGAGCATGCATTTTTTGACATTCTTGGACTTGAAACGTGTCAACATTCCACTAGAGATCGTCTACAATGTTCTTTGCTTTTCTCGGGCTACATGAATCAAGGTTGATGTCTTTCCAAGTTAACAAAGAATCCGTCGATTATATATGTTAGGGAAATGCCAAACGTATGGTAGTTGAGGAATTATAGTATACGCATATTTTAGGAAGTGTAAAATATCACAAAAGGCGAAGGAGGAACATGAGTTAGGTGATCATGACCTGTTTTAAAAAGGGTGGACATGAGACAACGTTTTACCTAATAAGGGATAAAGCATAATCCCTAAAATGTGGGACATAAACCCATGACTATTTAATTTTTAATATTTTATAAAGTAATAAAATGATGTATCAATAAAATATATATCAAAATTGCAAAAAATTCAAGAATATTATAAATATAGAAGGAAAATAGACATATCAATTATAAATATGCTAACATGTGCATGAACCATACAAATTTTTTTTTCTTGAAAAAGTAAAAGTTTTAAAGATACATTAAACCTATAACATGGCTATACAATGGGACATACTTAGAGTTGTAAAAACAATATTCTAGTTCCTAGTATTCAAAGAACAGTAGAATACGATTGTGAAATGCATAAGAAAAGAAGGTTTGTATGGTTTAACCACGTATGGAAATATCTATAATATCCATCTTTCTTCTCTTTTATTGTTTTATTGTCGTTCTCTGTTTTATTCGGGACAATACGGGGTGTGCTCTACGAAAACAGAATTTTAATTTTCTATTCAATTCAAAATTCAAATTGAAGTATGATACTTTTCTGATATCTGATAATTCTCTATCGGGAACATATATAAATAATATATATCCGTCTAACAATTTCTCTTGGGGGATTTATATATACTCATAATTGTTGTTATAATTAAAATTAAGAAGGATTTTTTGATTGAAAAAATCCATACTGATTAGTTATATATCAAGTTGTATCTTAAAATTCAGTGATCATGAATAATCAAAATTGTCCTACCTTTTTTTTTTTTTATAAATTCTCTATAATTACATATAAAAAATCAACGAAAAAGGGTTAAATATATCCCTCTACTTTTAAATATTATTTACATGTACCCTTCGTTATACTATTGGGCTATCCATACCCCTACCGTCATACTATTGGGTTATCTATACCACTATTATCATACTTTTAAACAATAATATCTCTATTTTTGGATGGAACGCCACGTGGCAATACCAGATTAAAACAACCCATTTCTAATTTTTTTACCCAACCCGTTTTTTAAAAAAACAACAACTTTACCCCTATTTTCATTTTTTCCAGTATTTTTTTTTAATTTCAGTTTTTAAAAAACGAAAATATCTTGTCAAAAAATAAAAAAAATATTTTTTTCTGTTTTTACAAATTTATTTTTCCAGTTTTTACAAATTTATTTTTCCAGTTTTAACAAAACAAAATTCTTTTAAAAAACTAAAAAAATGAAAAAAATATTTTTCGAAAATAAAAATATTTTGTAGAAAATAATTTTTTCAGTTTTTAAAAAATAAAAATATTTTGTTAAAAACTGAATTTTTTTTTCTGTTTTTACCAAAAAAAAATTCGTTTTGCAAGTTTGTTTTTCCAGTTTTTACAAAAAGAAAATCTTTAAAAAAAAACTGAAAAAATGAAGAAATTCTTTCTTTCAAAAGCGAAAATATTTTGTTGGAAATATTTTTTTCAGTTTTTAAAAAACGAAAATATTTTTTTTCTGTTTTGTACAATTTTTTTTCAGTTTTAACAAATATGTTTTTTACAAAAAAAAAAGTATTTTGTTAAAAATATGATTTTTGCAATTTTTTTTAAAGTTTTACAAAAAAGAAATGTAAAAGTTCTTTAAAAAACTGAAAATAAAAATATGGTTCGGGTTGTGGATTTTTTGTAAAACGGGTTGGGTAAAAAAAAGGAAATGGGTCATTTAATCTGGTGCTGCCACGTGGCACTCCATCCAAAATAGGGATATTCTTGTTCCAAAGTATGACGGTAGGGGTATGAATAGCTCAATAATAGAACGAAGGATACAGATAAATAATATTTAAAAATTGAGAGATATATTTGGCCTTTAACTATACGACACTCTTAAATAAAGTAATTTGATATGTAACAAATAAAGGTAAAAATGGCGTGTAGTAGCCATTAATTAAGGGTGTTTTTAATTTTTATCCACTAATTATAATGCTCAGCAAAAATAGCCACTACTAATAGAAAAAAGATAATTTTACCCTTTCTTCCTCTCTTTCACTTCCACCCTCCTCCTGCTTAAAAAACAAGCTGAGTTTTGCCCATACACAACAATGGAGCAGTTTTCAAATACTATAATTCGAAACTTCTCCTCTCTCCTTATTCTTGTTGAATTATAAATCCCACTAACCCCGCCAACTAAAACCCTTCTTCTAAAATAACTACCCCAACTTGTCCATTGATGGTTCAGTTCATAGTAATATATACTTTACTTGTCTGATCACTGTAGCACGTGGCAGCCCTTCAAATTCAGTATTTTTTTCCTTTATTATTTTACTTTCATAAGAACCCAAAAACTATGAACTTGTCACTAGGCCATTTATTTGTCTGCTTGGAGGAACTTAGTAGACATGTTTGATATATTCTTTAGGATTTATAATTTAACAAGAATCAACTGCTTTCAAATTCAGTTACATTACATATAAAGTAATATGCTTATATATATATATATATATATATAT
>MU745051.1:70463-85312 GCA_026770625.1 Nicotiana glauca
CAGTCCTTAACTTATAGTTTCAAGTTCAAAACTTAAGGACAGGCAGTCCTTAAGTTATTGTTTCAGGTTCAAAACTTAAGGACATGCAGTCCTTAACTTTGAGTTTAAAGTTCAAAAGTTAAGGACAGACAGTCCTTAACTTACAGTTACACGTACAAAAGTTAAGGACAAGCAGTACTTAACTTACAGTTACAATTTCAAAAGTTAAGGACAATAGGTCATTAACTTTGACTTACAAGTTCAAAAGTTAAGAACGCTTGGTCTTGAAGTTTGAGTTCCAAATTCAAAAGTTAAGGACATGTAACCTTGAAGTCCTGAACTTAGAGTTCCAAGTTCAAAAGTTAAGGACATGTAGTCCTGAAGTCTTGAAGTTAAGGACATGAGCATAAGGGTATTTTTGTCCGGCCAGTTAAAATTTATTAAACTAGTAGTTAAAAACTAAAGACATTTAAAATGCTGGCTTTAAAATAAAGACATGAGCCGTTAGTGGCTATCTGTGCACATCTTCCCAAATAAAGAGCTGGTTATTGAATGATAAATTAAATTTGGGCCCACATGATCATGATAAACATCAAAAGGCTGCTAATGGAGCCCCTTTAGAGTACATTTTGGTGACATCAAATGTGAAAAGGATGCTCAGGTGGGGCCCATAAGGACAAAGCACACCCATTATAGCATTTAGTACAGCATCATGTAAGCACAAAATTTGAGAAATATCGAAAATATCCTCACGAGCAAGCTAGCATGTTGACCGAGAGGTGCTTAACTCTCACTTATAGAATAGTAGAAAAAAAATAGAGAAAATCTCATTTAATACCTATTAATTCTAAATTATTTATCCTTTAATGCGCAGATACAAACTATTTACTACTCCTACCCATACTGCCCAAACTATTTACCGGTTATTTTCCAATAGTATGGGGGAGTAATAATTGGAATCACGTGCAGCTTGTCCCTCATCTCAACCGCTTCTCCAACTCTTACTCTACTCCCAATTTCAGCAATCAAAAATCCAAATCTCGTATTTATAGATGTTATACTTTCTGTATACACCAGTAAGCTTCCCAGTTGCAGCCTTCTGATGGAAAGAAATCATCAATCTTGAGCACTCCCTGTTATATAAAAAAGAAATCGAACCACAACGCTCAGAGAGCTCTCTTTGTGTATTCGATAAAAATAATTCATTGATTCAAACACAGAAAAGTAGATAATGCTTACAAAAACAATTCTTTTTCTTCACCCAAACTAGATTTTGGAGATTTATTGTACAAAAATTCAAATACACCATTGAAGGACCCTGAAGCTTGAAACTCATAAGTTGGTTTGTTTGAGTTTTTAATTATTTTGATCCGATCCTATATGTGTTTGTTTGGAAAGTTGATTGGAGATTGTAGCTAAAGTTTTAGTTAATTTGGTGGAGATTTTATAGTAGATTTTAGAAGTTTGGGTTGAAATATAGTTGAACAAGAGAAGAAGACGAACTTGTATTCTATACTCAAATAGTATACAAATATACCATTTTGGTATATAATTCATTGCAACTATATACCCTATTAGTATAGCTATATACTATATTGGTATCATATGCTAGTTGAATCATTTTTTGGTTATATTAGCTGCATTTATTATTACAATATTTAATTTTATTTTAATAATAGTAATATAGTACAATATCTTGAAATACTTTATTATATTAATATGTGGTACACTATTTTTTATTTTTCTCTTTATGCATATGTGTTATATAATAGTAGTATAGTCATATAGTTGCCGGAAATTAACCAGTAAAACTGTATACCATGTTGGTATACTTATATGCCATATTGGTATCATATGGTAGTTGGAACATTTTTGGTTGTTTTGGCTGCATTTTAAGTAAATTATATTCTGAAATTATTTATATGAACGTGATTTCAGTGCTGGAATTTTTTTGTGCTAATGGATATAGATTATGTGTATTATTTAATAATTTTTATAATTATAGGCAATTGTTGGAACGACCCATACAACTATATATCATGTAAGTATATGGAATGAACAAGTTACTTTGCGAATATTTAGCTTGCAACGCGAGTATGTAATTTTCTCATACTTTTATTGTATCTAATGTTTTGGTTTAGTAGTATAGTCACAGATAGTTGTAGCAATATTCTAGAGCAGTCATATACTCTGTTGGTATACATGTATACTATATTGGTATCATATGGTACTAGAAGTCTTTTTTGCTACATACATTTTTTTGCATTTTTTAATATTTTATTATTATTTCTATTCTAACTAGTATATATGGGGATTTAGTGGCCTTAGATTATATTTTCTTGCTCCATCACTGGTTGGTGTTACCGCTAATGGTAGAGTATGTACTGATATTTGTAAGGAAGGAGATCAAGGTTTGCATGATAATCACGTGGAATTAGAAAAGGAATAAGAAATAAAGAAAAAAATAAAAATAAAGGAGTCAAATTTGAGTGTGAAATACGTTATGGTAAAAATAACAATAATACGATTTGTGCAAAAATAAATGAATAAAAGAGAAAAAATAAAAAATAAAAATAGGAAGAAAATGAGAAAAAAGAAAAGGAGAAAAGAAAGAAAAAAAGAAAAAAAGAAAAAAAGAAAAGAAAAGAAGCATAGAAATAAAAAAGAATTGGAGAATAAAGAAAAAATTCCCCGCAAAAATTACTATGGATAGGAAATGTAATTAGTTTATGGGTAAATAAATAAATGGGTAGATAAGGATAAATAATTTTATTTTTGTAGATAGTTGTGTCAAAACCCAAGAAAAACATTGGTGAACCATTTTAGAATCAGGGCTTGCTAAGTGAAGACAAGTCCCACTCCACTATCCAGATCAACTCTTCAAGATAGCTAGTTGACGGCCTAGGCGGCCTGAACAACGTTCATAAAAGTTACTCACCGACCACGTTTAATTAAATCAGAGGTCGGTACCGTTGGATAATGGCAAAATCAGAAATTTAAAAAATTAAAGGAATATAACATTTGGAATAAAATTATTAATACTAAGCAAGTGACCTGCATAGGAACGAGGGATTGTTTCAATATTACTTTGTGGACGACGAAATTTTTGTAACGATAAAGGGGAGTTTTGTAGTGACACGGTAAAGTTGACTCTATATGATTTACTGGTCATATGTTTGAGCTATGGCATTAGTCACTCATACTTGCAGTAGAGTAGACTGCTTACATCACGCCCCTTGGAGTACAGTTTTTTTCTGAACCCTATGTGAATGCGGTATGCTTTGTACATCGGGCTGAAAGTGATTTGGGACTGAAAGTATATAATTATAGTTTTGAATTTCATGCCTAATGGCAATGATTGTTTTATTAAGTCAGCAAAATTATAATTTCAAAGAAGAAAAGAAACTCCCTCCGGTCCAAAATAAGTGATTTTTTTGAATGTTTTCACACAGATTAGGAAATTCACCTTTTAGTATTAATTAGCAATGGAATTGACCATATTAACCTTTACTATCTCACATGAACACTCCTAACACATATTCCAACACTATATACTCCAAAGATAATGTATAATAAAATAATTAATTCATTCTTGAAATCTGAAAAAAATCACTTATTTATTACCACAAGAAAAAGGCTAAACAAGAAGAGTACTTTTAAACATAGCTTATCCCCTTCAATGATTAGAGAAAGAAAGTTGGAGATTTGATAATAGGAATGAAAATGGGGCGGGCGGGACACTCCAGTTTTTATTTATTTTTGGTTATTAAATGAAAGTCATGTGACCACCAACAATATCCCTAATTAATGCTGATAATCAAATCATGAATAATTAGAAAGAGCCTTTTAAAGACATTTAATGCACGTACATATTTGAAAGTCAGTAGACAATGTTTTTCTTGTAGTGATGCAATAGAGGGTGTGTATTATGTTCCTACATGACTTAAACGAGTAGATTACTAACATCTCGTGTTGGACAGCAGAACGATGATAACATTGTTTGTTTTATATGCATCATTATATTTCAATAATACGTATTTGATGTGCATTTTTACTTTAATTTATTACTTAATTATTGATGTTTTATACTTCAATACCACACAAGAGGGGGTGATTTATGTGGTGACCAATTTTTTGCTTAAACTGTTTATGGAAGGACCTAGTTCTTCTACGTGTCCTTAACCTACTATTGCAGAAATAGTAAATGCGGAAAGTAAAGACCACAAGTATTTTACGTGGAAAATATCTGGCTCAAAAGGTGAAAAAACCACGACCTACTTGTATGGGTGAAATCGGGGAGCCAATTTCTCGATAACAAGGCATTACGGAAGATCACCTCGGAGGCTCGAAGACCACGGACCGAGTACCCTCCACCGAGATCTGCCGACACCCAGTATTGGGGCAACGTTGGCTCGAAACCCCAGCAGGCGTGGGGAGTCTTCAAGGAATGCAGCCGGAACCGACTAAATCTGTCCAGCTAGTTTAGGGCTGGTCTACGCCTATATCATGGAGCTAGACAGCTCTCCCATCCCGTTTTCTTTATAATTAATGCACCCTTGTACTATGTTTGGATTTTTTCCTCCTATATAAGGGGATTCCTAGGACTTTGTAGACTAGGTTGTTCCAACTATTCTACATGAAATAATAACTCTCTCACTCTTTTTCCTCTAACTTATTCGCTTGAGACTACCGCTCCCATTTATTATGTTCGTACTCGTTTCTTCATTTATTGCTTATCATTGGCCATAAAGAGCCTTCATTAATTATATCCTAACTGTTAGCCCTTTCTCGGTTGCTCCCAATATCTTGATCCCGAGCCTAAGCATCGACCTCGAGGCCCCTCATCGGCCAGTCCGAGGCCCGGACAACAAGCTCCCCTAGTTTAATTATAACCCCGTTTTAGCTCGTATTTCGTCCTTTAACTTCATATATCTAGCATCAACTGCTCTAACAACTAGCATAAAAATAGATCACGTATTTTTAGACTCCCTTTAACAAATTTAGTAGTCGTTACCATTTTTACGGTAAACAGTTTGGCGCCCACCGTGGGGCTAAAAATAATAGTGATTATTTTCTTGTTGGGTTCATCACACAACACAAGTTATCTTTCACACTTTTTTCTTGTCCAAGATCTTCAATTTCAGGTCGGAATGACTGGTTCAGTGAACAAAGTTGAGAACGACAACCTCGAAAACCACAGGGAAAATGAGGTGGCCATTCCAGTTGTCGGCGCGCCACCACAGAACCCCGATAACGCACCAGGACCGATTCCAATGGACGCGGATTCGCAAGACCCGCAACAGGTCGATGAAACCTCATGCACCGACAGAAGTATACAACCTGGCGACCAACAGGAAGTTCAAAAGACTCCAGCTTGGGAAGAACATGAATTTAGTCTTCATGTTATTTTTGAAATGTTGCAGGCACAACAGTTGGCAATCGCTCAGCTGCAAAGCCACCCGAAGACTCCTAGCACGGTAGGACAGGGAGCTACTCTTCCGGCCGAATAGGTACCGGAGAGATCAATCAATAACGGATCGGTAGCCAATCCTAACATCGCAAAAATGCTCGAGAATCTCACCAAAAGGATCAAGTCAGGCGAGAGAATAATAGCATCCAATGACAAAAAGTTTAAAACCTACAACTTTAGGGTCGACCAAATCCCGGGCGCGCCCTCGGTACTAAAAGGTGTTTATTCAAAGAAGTTCGTGCAGCGGCCATTCCCAGCGGAAGCAGCCCCAAAACCCATTCCAAAGTGGTTCAGAATGTCAGAACTCCCAAAATACAACGGGACCTCAGATCCCAACAAACACGTCACTGCCTATACGTGCGCAGTAAAGGGCAACGACATAAAGGATGACGAAATAGAATCCATCTTACTGAAGAAGTTCGGAGTAACACTCTCGAAGGGATCCATGACGTGGTGTCACAACTTAGCTCCCAACTCCATAGACTCACTTTCCATGCTAGCAGACTCCTTCATAAAGGCACACGCCTCAGACATATTCAAGATCAAGCAAAGGGAGAATGAAATGCTGCGAGAATTGGTATCTTGCTTAGAAACAAAATGAATGGATCTACCCCCGGTCTATGACGACTGGGCAGTACAAGCCTTCACTCAAGGCCTGAAAGGACGAAGCTTAGTGGCCTCAAGGAAGCTAAAAGAGAATCTGATAAAGTATCTCGCCGTAACCCGGTAGGACGTCCACAACTGGTATCAATCAAAGATCAGGGTCGAGGATGACCAGCTGGGATCCCCTTCGGGCTCAGTATATCCAAACAGGCTCTCGGTGAAGGAGTTGAAACCAAACAAAGAGATATCGGCCGTATCACAAATATCAGAGGAATTTACCAAGATGTAACCCGCCTCGCAATGATCGATCGGCGAATCGAGGACAGAACCCACGGGGACTCATCAACAGAGCCGGATTCGATGGAAATACGGGGTCGAAAGGGGTACCTCACTTGGAGGAATACAACTTCAACGTCGATGTATCCGACATTATGTTCGCCAACAGTAAAATCAGAGATGGCAAGTGGCCCAAGCCCATACAATCAGAACCTTCACAAAGAAATCACAACTTGGTGTGTGAGTTTCACAACACGCACGGCCACAGGATCGAGAATTGCCACCAACTACGGGAAGAGGTAGCCCAACTACTTAACAAAGGGCTTCTCCGAGAATACCTTAGCGATCGAGCCAAAAATCAATTCTGGGAAAGAGATGCGGAGCGGACCCGGGGAAAAATTCCCGAGGACACCGTCGCATTCAGTGAAGAGGACACTGAGGCCTTGTCTTAACCTCACAATAACACACTGGTAATTTATTTCTTTGCAAATTATTTTCAAATAAAACGTGTACTCATGGATCCAGGTAGCTCGGCTAACATTATCAGGTTGAGGGTGATAGAGCAGCTCGGACTGCTTGACCAAATTGTGCCCGCCACTCGATTTCTCAACAAATTCAACATGGCAAGTGAAAAAACGAAAGGAGAAATCGTCCTCCCGGTCACCGTGGCCGACACGACCCAAAACGTCAAATTCCATGTCATCGAAGGAGACATGAGATATATTGCCTTATTCGGATGACTGTGGATACACTGCATGAGAGAGGTACCATCTACTCTTCATCAAATGATGAAATTCTTGAGAAAGGACGGGATCAGAACCATCTATGGGGAATAACATGCGGTAAGGGAAATGTTCGTGGTGCATGATGTGGCACCGACGCTCGCACCCCCGTCCAAAAAAGAGTCGGGGGGTAGTCAAGTTGCCGCTGCGATCAAGCCCTATTAAACGAAAATAAAGGACCGTGTCGTGTCCTCTTCTCGAGTGGTTAAAACATATCGATTCAGAATATCGCTAGCGCGTCTCATATAAAGGACCGCACATAAAAGCATAAGAGCCACTGTCACCAACTTAAAATTTGAAAGCTTGAGGTTCAAAATGAGCTCGAGTCATAACCTGATTCAGAGACCGGACCCAAAATAGTTAACTATATATGCCTAAGGTCAAGGCATAGGAGTCATTGTCGCCAGCTTAACAAGCCTGAGGGCCATACATATAAATGGTCGTTTCGACCAAAGTCATAAGAGTCGTTGTGGCCAGCGTACACAAATACAAAAGCTTGAGGGTCAAATGAGCTTGAGTCAAAGCCCGACTCGGAGACTGAACCCAAAATAGTTGAGAAGCCGCGTAAGAGCCCCCAGGCCAGCCTAAATAAGCTTGAAAGCCATATCATGAATCTAAGGATTCTCATCAGCTCTGAAACCAGCCCACCTGGTCAGAAGCGAAGCAAAGAGAGGCACATTAAAAATAAAGCTTCAAGCTCTCTTTTATTTACATACATAAGACGGTGCATTCTCCATCTACAAACATGCTTTAAAGATATCACATATGAAATGGAAAAATCCACGCCATGTCCCTGAGGGCTACGGCTATCGGCCTTATCTTCACTCTCCTCAGTGTCGAACAGAAACAACCTAGCTCCGCGCTCGTCCGTCCTTGCTCCCGCCAGCTCTTCCTGGAGAACAAAACCCCTGGCGTCGATCTTCTCAAGTACCCTTCTTTGGGATTTGCGACGAGCATATTCTTTAGTCCTCTCTTGACGATCAAGGGCCCTCTTCAACTCAGCTTGGTCACCTGTCACATCCCTCAATTAAATTGCCATCTCCTAATTAGCCTTAGTTCGGCTCAATGCTGCTTCAGCCCGAGCATCAATGATTTTATCCCTGACCTTCGAAAGTTCGAACTCAAGCTTCGTGATCATATCCGCTTGAATTGAAGTGTCGTCACGAGCTAAGCGGAGATGGACCTCGAAGGCAGGAACTCTAGCCAAGGCACCTTTCTCCTCTGAAGCTTGAACTTGCGCCCGAGCTCTTAGCTCGACGCAATCGTTCCTGATTCGGTCAGCTTCACCCTTGAGGCGTTCTAGGGCCTATATCTTTTTCTGCAACTGGGATAGGCAAAAAGTTAACCCGAAAGGTTAAAAAGCGGAATGCATACTTAACCAGGATGGGAAGTTACCTGCTCCGTCAAATAACTCTCGTAATTCGAGCTTCGGTACTCCTCATGTTGCCGGTATGCCAAATCAACTTCCTTCTCCTCGCAAAGGAGCCTTAGGGATCTACAATCATCCAGAGCTTTCCGAATCCTAGTTTCATGACAGAGCAGCTCATACCTAAGCCTTCCAAAGGCCTACAGACCAAAAATTTGATAAGAAATGGAAGGCACAGGGTTCGAAAAACCTACTGCGAAGGTTACCGCAAAATGAAGTCGGCAGACTTCCTCGAAAGCCGAGAAAACATCTGCTGGTTCAGTCCCCTCAGCCCTGGAAGGATTAACCTTGGTCGAGGCACGATAACCTGAGGAGCCATCTTTCCAGAATTAGAAAATTTGGGTGCAACAGGCTCGGGCAATAACTCCGCCTTAAAGGCTTGGCCCCGCTTTGCTTTGTCATGAGCGCCATCGCCATGTGAATACACGTCCCGCTTATTATTGTCATCCTTCAGCTCGGAAGTTGGAAATACCTTCCCCTCTTTAGAAAATCACGACCTCGCCTTTGGGGGCTCTCCGATACCTATGACAGCAATATTGATACATGAAATGGGAAAGAATGTCTCTCCAAACGAGCAAGGGATAAGGAAGAATCAGTATGCACACGCACCATGAAGTTTTTCCTGCCGTCTGCCCCGGGACACAGGTCGCCACCTATGCATGTCTCAAGTCGAGTAGGTCGCCAGCTTCTGGACCCAATCGGGCAGGTTAGGAACGTCGCCCGGTGCCTATGAATTGCTGCAAAAAAGAAGGAAACACAGTTACAAAACCAGCTTTCACCGTGAGCAAAACAAAGAAAGCACGGTACACTCCACTCACGCGTATAATTCCATTCCTCGGGGAATGGCATAAACTCCACGGGGATAATGTCAGTTGTTCAGACCCGGATGAACCGACTAACCCACTTTCGATCTCCATCTTCCTCATCATCAACAATAAAGGGTGTAGGCGAATGACACCGCAAGTTTAGCAGACCTCGATTATGAAAGGGCCAGTACAGCCTGACAAGGTGAGCGAGCGTGAATTCAAGCCCCGCTTTCTCTGCAAAAAAATTCATCCTCAGCACAATTCGCCAAAAAGAAGGGTGTATCTGCGCTAAGAGATCCATCGACAAGAAATTAGGTTCCAAGAAACTGACAGTATCATCTCCAGTCTTGAGGTGGTACCCAACCTCAAGGACCTCCATCAGAAGGAAGATAGGCTGCAGAAAGCCTTCAGCGCCATTATAGAGTTCGAGGTGGTACCCAATCTCAAAGTTTTCCTCTCAAGAAGGAAAATAAGCACTTTGAGCTCCGTCCATATGATCTCAATACATCGGCTAAATATGGAAAACCCCTCATAGTGGCATATCTACGACGTCTCAAAATGTTATCTACACTAGGTTCAAAGCAAATCTGCAGGTGCCTGAAGATGACCCCCACTCAGAGATCGCTCTCAAAGGATTTCGAAGATCGACATGCTATCTCCATGCAACTTGGGGACCCCGACGGCCCGAGTTTATCTGACCAATTCAAGCTTGGTCCGAGGAATGACAATGGGCTCGAAGAGGAGCCATTCATATCAACCAAAGACCAGAAATAATACTCGTGTCCGAGTCAGATATTGACAATTGTCAATGGAGTTATACATTCATAATCCTCACAATATAAAAGAATATGGCAAATATCGAAGGCAGAAATCAGGAAAACATTTTTGTATTCATAAACATCTGTTTACAGTGGCCCTCGAGGGGTCCTTACATATGATTAGAAAAGCCCACAAAGGATCTCTACATAGAAATGAAGAAGCAAAGGGATACACATAGTGAAATCCTAGATCCTAGTCTACGCTCGAAGATCCACATCGATAGCAGCAACATTATCTCTGGATATCATCTCCTCGGGGTGCATGACCTCAAAGACAAAATCTTCCAAAGTGCCATCCTCACCTTGACCCTCCAGAACGACATCTACAAAAGGGAATATGTGGAAGGGAAAAGCGATGGAAAAGAGCAAAATGAAAAAGGAGAAGCCGGAAGGAGCTGAGAAGTTGCTGGGTGAAAAATCTGGCTAGCATGAGCTTTGCCAGTACTACTACTGTGAAGCCACTTCTTGGAGCGTTGCCCCGGAATGGGAGGCAACAGTTAGTAGATAATGTTGTTGCACCATAAGGAATAAAAAAAGGGTATAATACGCCAAGTCAGGGAAGGAGGGTGAGCAGTGGTGTATAATCCGAGCCCCCTCTTGAGCAGCGGTGTATGATCCGAATATTTCCTCGAGTTGGAAGAAATCGGTCCTCTGCTTCATCGCCCCAAGCCAACCGAAGCAACAACAAAAACAACAACAATAATAATAACGTAAAGGCATTATAATCTCGCTCGATCAAAGAAGGTCCAGGAAATAGGCCGTAGCATGCTTGATATCGCCATAAATTCTTGAGGCCATGAGCCTCAGCATGGTAAACAACAAATAGTAAAGATAAAAAGAAAGGAGGGATGGATAGATATTGAAGCGTATTTTAATGAAAAACTAATCCTAGAAGGCCCCATTTATAGAAAAAGGGGAGGGGGCAAAGTAACTCACAGCGCCTCTTTCGCCCTTAGAAAACGTAACAACAGGCACATTCAATGCATTTATGGGAGCTAAATCAACGGCGACATTATGGCTTTGAAGATGAGAAATCACAACACGTTGAATGGTCCTAGAAATACGGAACAACGAGATGTCTTAATGATCATGGGGGCCTGCGTTAATCATTACGATGTCATTATGGGAAACCTGAAGCATAGGATGTCAAAATCATTTCTTGTCGTTTACCTCTAAGAAATGTGGGGACTATCTGTATATGGTGAAATCGGGGAGCCAATTTCTTGATAACAAGGCATTACAGAAGACCACCTCAGAGGTTCGAAGACCACGGACCGAGTACCCTCCCCCGAGATCTGCCAATACCCGGTCTGGGGGAAACGTTAGCCCGAAACCCCAATGGGCGTGGGGAGTCTTCAAGGAATGTAGCCGAAACCGACTGAATCTGTCTAGCTAGTTTAGGGCTGGTCTATGCCTATATCATGGAGTTAGTCAGTTGTCCCATCCCATTTTCTTTATAATTAATGCACCCTTGTACTATGTTTGGATTTTAACCTCCTATAAAAGGGGGTTCCCTAGCATTTTGTAGACCTAGTTGTTCCAACTATTCAACATGAAATAATAACTCTCTCCTTCTTTTCCCTCTAACTCATTCGCTCGAGACTACTGCTCCCATTTATTACGTTCGTACTTGTTTCTTCATTTATTGCTTATCATTGGCCATAAAGAGCATTCACTAATTATATCCTAACTGTTAGCCTTTTCCCGGTTGCTCCCAATAGCTTGATCAAGAGCCTAGGCATCGACCTCGAGGCCCCTCATCGGCTAGTCCTAGGCCCGGACAACAAGCTCCCCTAGTTTAATTATAACCCTGTTTTAGCTCGTATTTCATGCTTTAACTTCATATATCTAGCATCAACTACCCTAACAACTAGCATAAAACTAAATCACGTATTTTTAGAGCCCCATTAACAAATTTAATTATCGTTACCATTTTCACGGTAAACACTACTTTCTAGTAGGATTTTCTCAAACCCTCCACTAAAATCACTAAGCCAAAAAATGCATTTACAAAAAATCTTTGTAAACCTAGGACTAACTCTAATCCCGTTATAGCACACAGCCTCTAACTGTTGCGACAACTTCAAGTTAACTATAACTTGAAAACTCTGAGTACTTAATACAATTGCTTCTAGATAAAGCTGAAAGGTGCAATATGGAACTACCTACTATAATTGAACTAGAATAAAAGATAGACACTTGAAACTGGTTCTTCTATCTGGTTCAAGTAGATTCAGGTTTGTACACTTGAATCACACACGAACTACTTGCAAAATTGCCTTGCTATTTTTCTCTCAATTCATGCTTAACTTCTGCTTATGTGCATCACCTATGAAAGAGAATAACACTGATATTTATAGAGTTAGTAAATAGAGATTGACTAGAATTCTGATGCTACTCTTCCTTGGTAAGTTCTAGTTGATCTCAACCTCTAACTCCTTCCCTTTATTAATTGTGTTCTCTTTGAGTAAGGAGTCCTTCTCCTTATCAATTATGCAACCTTTTCAATCAGGATCAGAAGATATCAAATCTGACAAGTTAGGTTTATCTCCTTCACGTGCATCTCACATGCTCAAGTCTATCCATATTTGTACTCTACTGAGATATACTTGGTTCATGTCTGAGTTCCTTTGCCAGTCTTCAAAGCTAACCTTTACTTGGGCCAACAAATTTTCCTTTTTTTATGTTCACAAACTATGTGCTTTTCATACACTTAGGCCCTGCTGGAACCCAGCTTAACATCTATGCAATGTTAGAAACATTTTTCACTTATCATCAAGGACAAGGTTCATTCGGTTAAAAACATCACTTTTCAGAATATAAAGCACAATATCTTTTCCCCTTTTGGCATCATCAAAAAGTTGCAAAACAGTGTGTGATACCTAGATTTTAAAAAGTACTCATGGCCACTGGGGAAACTATAAATGGATTCATGGACTAATTATCAGTAATCAACTACACATTCAAACTATCAAGGAAAGATAAAGAGGCAATAAGAGCAAAAGTAGCAAACTTCATTGATAGAGAATATGATTCTGCCACAATCCATAAAAAGAAACAAAAGCAGTTAAAATATGAGCAAAAGAAAAGAAATATCCCTAATCTGGGTCACTGAAAGGTCTAGGCATGACTTAGAAATTAAGGCTTAGAAGAACTTGGGGTTTTGGGTTTGGCTTGGAGAAGGTGTAGCATGTCTTTCTTCTCCTTTTCCTTTATGTACTCACCGCTAAGAGCATCGCTCTCAAATTCTAACTCTGCCAAACGAGTCTTCAGCATTTCTATCTCTGCATCCTTTGCCCTGCTCTCCTGCAATAGCTCTAACCTTTCTATTTATATATGTCTTTTTGGATGAACCAGGTTCATTGGGTAGTGATCTCATAGTCACAAGCGAGCAGAGTATTGATTCCAAAATGGTCTTTGCTTGTGGCCATCTCCCACTTCTTCAGAGCACCTTACAATAAGCAAGAATAGTAGTAAGAATGAAACCATAAGGAGTGGAATTGGCCTTGGAGCCATTGATATCCCGATCTAGAAACTTGATTATAAACCCAAGCTAGTTGATATACCACCCACTATCTAGATATTCCATCAAAACCAAGTCCAAGTAGTTGGCAATGTTCCTTCTTTCCTACCTAGGCAGCGCACACTTAATGATGAAATCGAATAGTATCTTGTGGGAAGGCTTCATTTCACTCTTATAAACAATCTTTGGGGGCATTGACCTCCTTACTATCACAGAATTTCTAGTGATGGCTAGGGCAGTAGGAAGATAATCCAGAATTGGCCATTTTTTCCTTGTGTAGTCATCATAACCTTCAGAAGCTATACTAAGGATTTCACCTAGCTCTTTTGCATTAGAAGACAAATGAACCCCTTTCACCAGGCTGGTGACTCTGCCATCCTTAACCTCAGGATTTGCCATGAATTCGATGATCTCATTCCGGGCCAATCTTCCATCTAAGTGAAGGACCATGTCCTTCCACCCCTGTATCTCTAGCCTTTCAAGCAGTAGAGCCATCCCTTCTTCCTCGAAGTCCTTCAATAGTCTGCCATTCAAGATAGTTCATCTGCCAAACTTGGCTAGCTTGACCTGTTCATTATCGGATTCATCCTCCTCTTACCCACTCCAGTCTTCTTCTTCAGTAATTTTAACTCGTTTGGGTTTCACATCAGACCTAGTCCGTTTTGCCAAAGAAGAGGGTTCAATAGACTAAGAGACAGAAGAAGACTTCTTTGAGGAAGTCTTGGCTTGGGCTTAGGGGTATAAACCTCCACCCCAACAGTCACATGTTCACCATGATGGACCGGGTCCATCTCATCCACATAAACAGCCTCAGCAGGCTCTCCACATTCGCCTTACCTTTGTCTGTTCTTTTCTTCTTACTTTCTTCCACAACTTTATATAACTACTTCTCACTTTGCTTCAACTAACTCCTTGTGTCCCTTCCTCTTGGTAAAGGAATATCGTAGTTGCAGGAGAAGCAACCTTCCTTTCTTGTTGATTCTTGAAGTGCCAGGAGTCTTTGGTGTTGGAGTTCTCCTTTTCTTGAGGTTATAGATAGCACCAACCTTCTTCAGATGATCTGCTAGGGTCTCTTCATTAGATGAACCAGCTTCCTCTGTGTGCTTGCTAAGGTTTACTAGTCCTTCAACAGCTTCCCTTGAACCACTCCCCCCCCCCCCCCCCCC
>MU745051.1:86398-116780 GCA_026770625.1 Nicotiana glauca
AGCCCCATAAATAGCTATTTTAACCGTTTCAGAGGTGGGTGAAGAATCAACCACTTATTTTCCTTTTCCTTACTCACCACTACGCACACCTTCACTCTCTATTTATTTTTCTCTTTTATTTTTACCTCCTCTCCTTCTTGAGTCAGTCGTTTCCACATCCACAACAGAGACAACAAAAACAAATCAATTTTCTAAATTTGCAACTAGATCAGAAATTACCTCAGTAGGGAGATTTTACACAGATGTTGCTTGCTCAAAATAGAAGACCCCAGTTCCTTCCCCTTCATTTGCAGACTTGAAAGAATCATCAGAATATTGGGAATCTTAGGCTTGACTAGCCTTTAACTGTGCGTTGAATTTCCTTAAAGGCGCACTTGTAACCACAGTTTTGCGAGCAAGCATCTTTACTCGCCTTCTCCTAGGTTGAGGGGTAGTGTAGGGTTGAGGAGTAGTGAAAGAGTCGGAAGGAGTAGGTGGGGGAGGTGTTCCTGGGTTTTCTTGGGGGTTAGTCATTCTCTCTAGATTAAAAAAATGGAAGGTTTGAATTTTGGAAGAGAAGAGAAGAGAAGACAAAAAATTTGTGACGGTTTTTAAAATTATGGGAGAGTGGCAGTGGTGATGATAATGGATTTAATGGGAGAGGGTAATTAATACACAACGACAGCTTTTAGTAGTCAAATAGAAGTTTAATCACCCTGAAATTGCAGGTTGAATAGGCGGTTAAGCTTCCCTATAATCTAGGCATTTTAATACGGTGAAGAGTCTAGTTGAAAAGGAACTGGTTAAAAGTTAAAAGGATAGGCTTTTTGAAATTTTTGAACGTAGGTAGGACTCTGCTCATGAATTAAATATTAATAATTCTAATTGTGTAGAGCGTAGAAAACATACCTCATCATTAAGATGAAGCAGTACTAATGAACTAGGTTTTTCACTGAGAATCCTCTTGAATGCCTCAATTTGCCAAAAATAGAGAAAATTTAGTTAGAGATCAGTGAGCCATATTAACACATGGCATATGAGTATACTATTTACAGTGTGAAACTAAGTAACGATTAATCTAATTATTTACATAAGTTCTAGATTTTCTAACTAATTTTTTTTTATTATGTATTCTGAACTAGTTTCAACTAGCTGATCTTAATCATCACTAATTCTAACATGTTCCTTTTAAATCTCTCTCTACTCAGTGCTTTTATGAAGATATCAGCCATCTGCTTATCAGTAGCACAAAACTCTACAGTGATCAATCATTTCTCATAGAAGTCCCTTAAAAATGATGTCTAACATCTATGTGCTTAGTTCTCTTATGATCAACCGGGTTCTTTGCCATACTAATAGAACTAGTGTTATCACAAAAAATAGGGATGCAATAAACATCATTACTAAAATCCATTAACTGCTGTTTGATCCACAATAGTTGAGCACAACAAGATGCAATAGCAACATACTCAGCTTTGGCAGTGGATAAGGCCACTGAATTTTGCGTTTTAGTAGTCCATGACACAAGACATAAACTAAGAAAGTGTGCCATACCTGAGGTGATCTTCTTATCCGCAAGGAAACATGCATAGTCAGCATTAGCATATTCCACTAGGTCAAAGTTACTACTTTTTGGATACCAAAGGCAATGGTCAGTAGTGCCTTTCAAGTATATCAATATTCCTTTGACAGCGGTCGAGTGGGATTCTTTTGGATTTGCTTGAAATCGAGCACAAATCCCCACACTAAAAACAATGTCAGGTTTGCTAGCAGTAAGATACAAAAGTGAACCAATCATACCCATATACAACTTCTGATCAACAGATCAACCATGTTCATCTATGTCCAATTTTGTGGATGTTGAAATAGGGTTATCTATTTCCTTTAATTCTTCCATTTTAAACTTCTTGAGCTACTCTTTTATATATTTTTGATAATAGGTCTATGTTCCATTTGCGTTTTGTTTAATTTGTAAGCCTAAAAAGAAATTAAGCTCACCCGTCATACTCATTTCAATTTCACTCCCCATTAGTTTAGCAAATTCCTTAATTAATTTTTCAATGGTTGCTCCAAAAAATTATGTCATCAACATCTATTTGTACTACTAGAATACCTTTACCTTTTTCCCTCAAGAATAGAGTGTTATCAATTTTACCTCTCTTGTAGCCATGTTCAAGCGGAAATTTTGATAGTCGTTCATACCATGCTCTAGGGGCCTGCTTGAGTCCATAGAGTGACTTGTCAAGTCTTTCAAGATTAGGGAACTCCATGCTATCAAAAATTGGAGGTTACTTGACAAACACTTCTTCCTTTATGTAGCCATTGAGGAAGGCACTCTTGGCGTCCATCTGAATAAGAGTAAATTCCATGTATGTATCAAAGGCAAATGAGCAGTCTTATTGCTTCAAACCTTGCAACTGGAGCAAAGGTCTCATCATAGTCTATGCCCTCCTCTTCGCTATAACATTGAACCACCAACCTTTCATTGTTCTTGTAACAGTTCCATCTTCATCAAGTTTGTTTCTGAAGACCCATTTAGTGATAATTACTTATTTGTCCTTGGGTCTTGGAACCAGATGCCAAACTTGACTCATTTCAAACTAGTTGAGTTCATCTTGCATTGCATTTACCCAGTCTACATCCTGCAAGGCCTCAACAACATTTTTAGGTTCAATAAGAGATAAGAAAGTATTAAAAGCATAAATATTCTTTAATGAAGATCTAGTTTTAATTCGAGAATTTGGATAAGTAATTATATTCTCAATGGGATGAGAACTTTGATACTTGTAAGGTTTCACAACCAACTGGTTTCTGCTTGATGTTTATCCCATGTTTTGTTGCTGAGGAACAGGTTCCATTAAGGAATTAGATTCAGTTCCTCTTTGTTCAATTCCCCCATTAGGTTGCCCTGGATGGAAGAACCTATTCCATCACTTGTTCCTTCTTCTGGTGCAGCTTTAGCTTGGGCTGAAATTTCATTTAAACTTTTTACCAGCCCAATAGCTACATCTTCATGTTCCTGTCTCTCAGAAAGAATGTTAGTCTCATAAAAAACCAGATGTACACTTTCTTCTACGCACAAAGTTCTTTTGTTGTACACTTTATAAGCTTTGGTATTTGAAGAATATCCCAAGAGTACTCCCTCATCACTTCCAGAATCAAACTTACCTAGGGAGTCCTTTCCATTATTCTGCATATAGCACTTGCATCCAAATGCCCTAAGATGGGATATATTTAGTTTTCTCCCTTTAAGTAACTCATAGGGAGTCTTCTCTACAAGATGTCTAGTCATGCACCTATTAATGATGTAACATGCAGTGTTTACAGCTTCTGCCCAGAAGCTATAGGGAAGTTTACTAGAAAGAAGCATAGTCTTAGACATATCTTCAAGTGTCCTATTCTTTCTTTCAACTACTCCATTTTGTTGTGGAGTCCTAGGGGCAAAAAAATTATGATCTATGCCATGCACATCACAAAATTCAGCAAACTTAGCATTTTCAAATTTAGTTCCATGATCAGACCTAATTGTTGCAAGTTGATTACCTAGTTGTTTCTGAGTTTTTCTAACAAAAGAAGTAAACAAGTCAAATGATTCATCTTTTAGATGTTAAAAACAATGTCCAAGTAAACGTAGAGTATCATCAACAAGCACCATCACATATTTTTTACCACATCTACTTAATGTTCTCATTGGACCACAGAGATCCATATGGACCAGTTCCATCGATCTTGTCATGATTACCACTTTCTTGCATTTAAAAGAGGACTTACCTGCTTTCCCCTTGCACAAGCTTCAAAAACATTGTCTTCCTTGAACTTGATGTTAGGAAGCCCTATCACCAGGTCCTTGGAGACTAATTTGTTGAGTTGACTTAGACTTGCATGTCAAAGTCTCTTATGCCAAATGAGGGGATCATTGTCCAACACACTTAAGCAAGTGATTTCATTTTCTGAAAGAGTGGACAAATCTACAATGTATATATTGTTTACTTTTTTTCCCTGCAAAACAATCTTGTCACTGGTAAGATTTATCATAAAACATTTGGTAGAGATGAATGCCACCAAGTTACCTCTGTCACGCAGTTGTGATACACAGATTAGGTTGTATTTAAAGCCATCTATCAAGTAGACATTCTCAATGGAGTGTGAATCTGTCTTACCTACCTTTCCAACCACAATTATCTCACCTTTCTTACCATTTCCAAAGGAGACATTACCTCCTTTGAGGTCCTCAAGTGAAAAAAACTTGTTCTTGCTTCCAGTCATGTGCTTTTAGCAGCCACTATCCATGTACCATATTTGGCTGCTCCCCTTCACTTGGACCTGCAAAAGGAAATCAGGGGTTAGTCTTAGGAACCCAATCTAGTTTGGTTCCTTTTCTAAGGGTGAATTAAATTCCTTTTAGCCCATCTTGGCAGCCTATTTTTCCCTTGAACAAATGTTTTGTTCTTTTGACTAGCCTTTTATCTTGCTATACATTCACTTTTGAAGTGACCAGTCTTACCACAGTGTGTGCAGATTTTGTTCTCAAGAAGTGTGATGTACTTGATTTTAGGATCCCACTTAGGTGTAGGGGTTCCGTAGCCAAGTTCTCTCTTATTGCTACTATGGTGTTCTTGTAGCCATGAAAGTGTATCAAAAGGCTTATTCAATTTACAGATTCTGTCTAGATCGTGCTTAACCTTGCTTAGATCTTCTTTTAAGACTCTTATATGCTCATCTTTCATTTTTCCAAGATTTTCTTCTAAGGTGAGATGTGAGTGATTAGCTTTCTTTTTACCTGTTCCTAATTTCAGTTTTGAATTTTCAGATCTAATCTCTAGCACGGCAGTGTCAAGTTCAAGAACTTAGTTCTTCAACTCAGCATTTTTACTATCACTTTCACTAGCCCTGAGTTCCAATCTTTTTGCACTTAGGTTTTAAGATTATACATTGCTTAGACAGATGTTCCTTTTCATTGTTTATGACCTTAGATTCATTAATAAAATCTAGAAGTAACTCATATAGACTTCTTTAGAAAAAAACTTAATCTTGTCTTTGAGATGAATCGCGATTACCTCTGATTCCTTAGTAGATTCTCCAATAGCCATAAGTGTTTGTTGTCGTATCCCTCTTTTTCTCTCGCGAAATCGGTTTGTTACATTTTGGTTGGGACAACTGTTTTCTTTTAGGAAAGGGGTTTTGCAATTTTGAAGAGTCGCTACCTAAAAATTTTAAGGTGCGTTAGGGCACCTATGGGGTTCAACTGCAACTATGTTCGGTAACCAGAGATAGGGTAAGGGCTTAAAATTATCCCAAGGGGAAGGTGTTAGGCACCCCTCAGGATCCACTAGTGTGGTTCCTCGCCAGATAATTTTTGTGAATTTGTGCAATTAGCAAGTAAACAAATAAGTCTCAAGTAATAGGGGATTTTAAATCTAAATACATGAGTATTTGTTTAAAAACAATAAAAAGCGAGGTTTTGAAAAAGGAGTTACAATCTAAGCATGTTGATGAATGTAAAGGGGGTCCTAGGTTTGTTTGTAATATGGATCACATCAATGCAATACCCGGTAATCACTCCTCAAAAGAGGGGCTACTCGTGGTATTAGCACACAGATCATCATATACATATATACCATTCCCACCCCGTGAAGGTATTAAAGCAAGGATTGGTCTCGATGTCTAATGCATGTTGTTACCCGTCCCATTCCTATCAGTCCCGAAGGAATTTAGGACTACTATTCCTATAAGAAGGAGGTTCTAAGCTAACTCTTAGGTTTAAACGTAAAATGCTAAGGCGACATACAAAAACAAGTAAAACTGTATTTAGAGGGGAAGTATATAAACAATTAAAAGGCTCATGTATACCTTCGCAAATAATGCATATAAACAGCATGACTTAAACATAGTTAAATTCTGAATTTTAAATCCTAAAGCAGGGTGTTTGAGTCAGAACCAGATTCATTATATAACTCATAAAAGAAGTCTGAATTAGGCCTGTCTGATGGTTGTAGCAGTTGATAATTAAACAGAGGTGATTCTAATGTTCATTATTACCTAAGGCTTGCCTAGGCGCAATAGTGATGTCATATGAGCATGATATCTATATTGATTAAGAAATGCAGTGGAGTAATGATTAATTTTAAGTAGATGATAGAGATCCTATTGGCATGCTTTCTAACGGTATTAAGTCAAGGCAATGTTTGAAAACTTATTAAATAAGCGGCAGATTAATTAACTAATCCAATTCAGAGTACACAACGTGAACTAAACGGCTTTTCCAATGGGACTGGTTTTAAATTCTACAGGCATGATTTCTATTATAGCTATTTAGATCCTATAGGCATGATATCTAAGTATTAAAAGCTGACTTTAGACTTATAGGCAGAATTTCTAAGGCAAACGAGTCTGGATACATGCTGCAATGAAAATTGAACTTCAATCACTTTATATCCTATAGGCATGATGTCTAATTATAAAGCTATTTAGATCCTATATACATGATTTCTAATTGTGTGAAAGTAAAGCATGCAGAATTTATTTTAAACCAGAGCAGATCCTATAGACATGTTATCTAATAGACCATATTTTAAGCAAAATAGAACTTATAGGCATATTATCTACCCAATTCACCCAAAATATACAACTGCACACCCTTTTCACTAATCACCCCAATATTGTTTACAAATTATTACAGGCCAAATGATTGAATTACAAAAGAAGTGCAGAAATAAGAAATTACAACCAAAGGAAGCTTGATCTTGACTACCTCTATGAGTTATGTAATGAACCACTTCAGTGCTAATATTTCAAAGCCTTTCTTATAACTGGGTGTGTCAAAGTTCCCTAAGGACCTCGATGGATCCCGAGCAGTGCTCACACCCATATTCGCATAACCAAGCAGAATGAGTGCACTATGGAAAGGCCAACCCTTATGTGTCCAACTTCAGAAGGAGCTCAAGGGTCCCCAGGCAAGGCTCACACAAGAGGGGCAGAACCTAGATTCTAAGAGTATAATGGAAGTGCAGAACACATGTTGAAAGGGATTTATTTAGAAAGCTGGACTGATAGTCCACTTTGAAAGCAATTAGTGACAGAGGTGATTGAAATTAGTTTGTCACAGTAAAACTCAAAACTACACAGAATCAGTAGTCATACAAAAGGGGTCAAGGTATTTTGGGGATACATTATCTGTAAGCACATGACCCCAACAGGGGTCTTGTCTGGTCATGCACAACAATAGCTGATGCTGGCATGACCACAAACCAACCAAAGTAACACAAACATATAGAGAGGATATGGGGGTTTGGGATTCATAAGACAGCAGGTACACAACAAGTGACTGACAGGACAAAACACACATAGGGGAAGCATTAAGCTAAGAGGGAGGGAACATGTTACAGCTTGCTAGTAAATGTAACTTGACTACAGAACCATAAATAGGAGTAGACAAGAATAAAGGAAATTGAAACAATTAAAGAAACATGTTATTGTTGAGTCTTTAAAAATTCATCTAGGACATACCAGTAGAGAAGCAAAGTGCATCAAGGAAGAGTAACAAGGATTCCACAGTCTAGCCCTGGCCTTCAGCCGGCTAGACAAAGCAGTAGCGCAAGTAGTAGTAAAGAAAGAGAGTTTTTTTTTGTGTAAGTGTGTGTCCTGAACTTAGATTGTTCGTGTTGTTAAAGAAAAAAGGGTAGGGTATTTATAGTTTTCAAAACGGGTGAAGAATAAGGTAATAGGTAAAGCCTTAACACAAACATGAAAATAATCACAATCAGAATCAAATAACACAAGTACTCCCCTTTAATTAAGGGATTACTGCTCAAACGGATACTAACAGGGTTAATTATGGAAAGAAATCAATTTGAGTCAAATTGATTCTTGCCATATAAGGGGGCAGTAAAAGTATGAAGTAAATCATTGAGTCTAAGTACAAAATATGCTTAGTTTTAGAAAAGGATTTAGCAAGGTAAAACATCACAGTTATTAATGAAAGGAAATCAATTAATTTTAAACAAAAAATGAGTAAAAATTAGGGTTTATAAGGGAAACCTTTGCAATCGATCGCAACATTGAGGGAATCAGAATCAATCAAGAAAGAGTCATGATTCTGCACCTTGACATATAAATAGATCGAACAGAAATATCAGTCATGCAAGGCCAAATGTATTGGCAAAATAAATAACTGGATACATACAAACATGTAGCAATAACAAGAGTAGGCTAAGGCTCAGTAAAGTCAAATAGTCAAGGCTCACACGTAGAGCCCAAAATGAAGAAACAAGTCCAACAGGTAAAGAGAGTCAGAAATAAGTAGAGGTCTCACAGTAACAAGTGACGAAAACCTTTCAAGAAATTAGGGTTTCAACAATAGTCGAGCTTAAAAGATGGTAAGAACTCAGAATCAGATAAGTCAAACAAGACAGAAAGATTCAAACGCAAAGAACTTAATCGAACCAAACATGCGTATAAAATAAACCAAGAGAGTTTCAGAAACCCTGGTAGAGCCAAACCACTTAGGGGTTTTAGCATGATGAACCAGGTAGCAGCAAACATGGACAAACATAGTAAAAATCATAAAAACACACTGAAAATCAGAGAAAAGTTTAGGAAACCCTAATTTAAAAATGAAGAGTTACTTTGAAAGAAAATCGGACAACCTTTGAGAAAACATCAAGAAGTTCATAACATGCACAGATCTAAGACAGATCTGAAAGAAAAATCAAACAGCTCTTAGATCTTGGGTTTCAAAGAACCTATAGAAAGTGAGAAAGGCTTTAAAAATTACCGATCTAGCCGTAAAAGTAAAGGATCTGACTTGAACAGCCATGGATGGCTGGAAAAGGATCAAAGATCGAAGTCGAGCAAGGACTGGACCAAATCTCTTCAAGATTTGTCCATGAAATTACACAAATGAGCCACCAGAGGATGTAGGAGGCCGGTATACATCTTGCACGACCATGAGAGTCCATGGATTAGGCAGGGATTGAAAGGAATTAGGGTGGAACTGGGTGGCGGTGGCTAGGGTTTATGTGAGGCTGTAGAGAGAATTGAGAGGAGAGGGATTCAAGGGCGGCGGGTGGTAACAAATGAAAGGGTTTGGGGGGTAGTTCGGGATTAATTAAGGCAAGGTGTAATAGTAGTCGTTGATCTGAATGATCAACGGCCTAGTTTAGAAGGGGTAGGTGCGTCGGTTTATGAAATTGGGTTTGAGTTGGGTTTAATTGAAATTGTGTCGGGTAAATTGGGTTTGATTTATTATTAAATTTAGGCTAAAAATTAAATACAATATGGGCTGTTATTTAAATAGTCAAATTTTCCCCTTTTAAATTATAAAAAATATTAAATAAATTTTTAAAAATAAATTGAAAGCACTAAAATGATTCACAATATTTAAATAATAATTTAAAAATATAGGGACTAATTTTATGAATATAAAACATAATTAAATCTTTAAAAAGCTTATATTGCAATTATATTCAATTAGCATTAAAAAATACTAAAGAAAATTCTAAAAATATGTAAAAATTACCTTAGCCATACTTTAGCATAAATATAAAAATACAATAGATAAATTACCAAAAATAATAATGTTGGAGATAATTATTAGGATTTTATAGATAAAAAGGGAAATAAATTAATTTTAAAAACCTTTACAAAATTATTAAAAATAATAAAATATTTGGACATGCTTATGTATGCATATATATACGTTATTTTGAAAGTATTTTGCACACTGAAAATATATAGAAAAAAATTGGGTGTCAACAGTTGTCCCTCTTTACCTGGGAAGGATGAAAGAGTTATCGGGTAAAGATATGATGACCAATTTTGATCGTGCGAAATAATTTAATGAGGTTTAGGCCGTAGGAAACAGGCCATATGTAGTTCAGGATCCGTCGTGCGGATTATGCCGACGGGTACTTTCCAAGAACGGACGCAATATTTAGGGCTGGGTGAGTGGACGGCTTACGGGAATGGTTAGGTTTGATATGGCTGCGGGCACTAGAGCGCAATCGCTCCCGCCGGGATGGCCATTGCTTGCCAGTTTACTTGTAAATGAGCAATACAAGAATATATTGGGCATAAATTTAGACATGATGCAAATTTCCGTTGGACCATGAATGCTGTCTTTGAATGGTTAGGATGACGGCTTTAGGGAAGTGGCTTCATGAATGGTTGACTGAGAAATGGTTATGGTTTATTGCGTGTTTCATTTATCGTTAGCAGTATATGAAAGTGTTGGAATGAGACTTTAGCTAATAAGGGATTTTCTATCGGTACTTGGTTGTTGTGGGCAGTTGCTATGAATAGAAGTTATCCTTTCGAGTGTTTGAGTTATGTGGTGTATCATATAATTGCACCTGAGGTTGCAGGTATGGGTTCTTACAGCTGGCTCGGGCTTATTCTGAGTATAGATGTGAGGTTCCGATTTTGTGTATGATTTCGGAAAATGAAATGTGCTTCTACGATTTATGGGCTAGACTGGGTTGTGTAATTTCAGTTTCTATGTGTTATCGAGCCTATGGGAGATAGGGTGACGTGGGATCACCCCCGGGTATATGCTTGGTAAGGTCATTCAGCTATTGGTTGGCTTCTAGGACAACTCTGGGTACGCTCGAGGATGAGCGTTTGTATAAGTTGGGGAAGATGTGATGACACGACCCGTCGTCTCAGGAGTTACCGCCCCATTTCCCCTATTTTATGCGTCTTCGTGTTTCATTATCAGTATGTGGTGTATTAGAGTTGATTTGGATTGGTTTTGGTAGAAAATGAGACACTTAATCTCTTTAAAGAAGGTTTGGTTTGGAAAAGTCAACAGGAGGTTGACTTTTGAGTTATAAGGTCGGATGCGATTTCCGGCGATTCGATTAGCTTCGGGGGTTGGTTTGTGACTTAGGAGTGTGATCGGAAGTGATTTTGGAGGTCCGGTATAGAATTCGGCTTGAATTGGCGAAGTTAGTATTTTGGCAATTTTTGGTTGATAGGTGAGATTTTGATCCGAGGGTCGGAATGGGATTCCGAAAGTATTAGTATCTTCGTTGAGTGATTTGGGATGTATGTTCAAAATTCAAATGATTCGGAGGTGATTTGGTTGGGTTTTTGATCAAATGCGTATTTTGGAAGTTTTAAAAGAACTTAGGCTTGAATTCGATGAGAATTGATGATTTTAGTGTTGTTTGATGTGTTTTGATAATTGAAACGAGTTTGGGTGATGCTTTAGGATTGGTTGTCACTTTTGGTTGAGGCCCCGAAGGCCTCGGGGTGATTTCGGATGGCCAAACGGGAAGTTTTGAACTTTGAGATTTGCAGATTTTCATCTCAGCTGTTGCAGGTATTTAATGTTTCGCGGTCGCGGGAGGTCACCCGCGTTCGCGTAGAGAAAATTTGGGTGGCCTGAGATTCGGTCTTCGCATTCGCAGCTTCAGGGTCGCGTCCGCGTAGTTCTGAAAATGGAAGCTCCGCGACGACCGCGTTCGCGTAGAGAAAATTTGGGTGGCCTGAGATTCGGTCTTCGTGTTCGCAGCTTCAGGGTCGCGTCCGTGTAGTTCTGAAAATGGAAGCTTCGCGATCGCAGTGGTACTTTCGCGTTCGCGTATAAGGTTTGGGGACCCCGCAGATTTGTTCTCTGCATTCGCATTAAGGGAGACGCGTTCGCATAGCTATGGGGAAACTACTCATCGCGTTCGCATAGTGCATTTGAGGTCATGGAAATATTTACTCTTCGCGATCGTGAGCCTGAGGCTGCAATCGCATAGAAGGAAAACAGAGCTGGGCAGAAGGGTTTTAAAACATTTCCTCCGCTAGTCCAAGTTAATTTCCACCATTGTTTGGCATCTTTGAGAGCTTTTGGACGGGAATTGAAGAGGGTTTCGACTGGAATTTATTGGAGGTAAAATTTTGATCTTAAAACATGATTATATTGTGAAATTGGTCTAGAAATTCATGGAAATTTAGCTAAGATGGAAGAACTAGGGCTTGGGATTTTGAGATTTTAAATTGAGGATTTGAGGGGTCATTTGAACTCCGATTTTGGTATTCTTGATATGTATAAACTCGTGGGGAGATGAGGAATCTAATTATGTAAAAAAAAAATTGAGTTTCGAGAAGTGGGTCCGGGGTTTCGGGTTTTTGTAATTTCGGGATTTGTGCCTGTTACTGATTGTTTTCGATTGGGTTTTGTTCCCTTAGTATATTGTGACGTATTTGTTGCGGTTTTGGTTAGATTCGACACGCGTGGAGACCGATTTGAGGGGCAAAGGCGTCGCGAGCTAGAGATTTTGCCGGTTCGAGGTAAGTAATGATTGTAAATGATATTCTGAGGGTTTAAAACCCCGAACTTGCACATCATAGTGCAATATTGAGGTGACTTGCACGCCGGATAGCGAGCGTGGGGTAAAGCACCGTTGGGGATTGTGACTCGGTCCATCCCGATTGATGAATTTACTGCGTATTTGACTGAAATTACTTGTTATCATCATAATTTGGGCTGATTGCTATATTTGGGCTTCGTGCCAATTATTTGAACCCTTTGGGGATTGTTGTTGATAATTTCTCACTAATTTAATCATGTATTTTCTACTGTTTTAAAAACTCGGCCAAGTTATTATGACTTAAATACTCGAAATGATATTTTCATAAAATGTTTTAGGCTGAGCATCATACTTTATTGTTGTCCGAGTGGCTTACGTGATTTTGTTGATTGAGTAAGGCCGAGGGCCTGTATTGTGAGATTACTTATGGATCGGGCTGCGTACCGCAGCGGTACTATATTGATATTGATGCCGAGAGCCTGCCACGAGATGGCTTGATATTGCGCTTGGGCTGTAGGAGCCCCTCCGGAGTCTGTACACCCCCCAGTGAGCGCCGTTGACGTTAAATGGATCGGGCTGCACGTCGCAGCGATATATGTGTTTACCTTATTTCATTTGTCTGCCATTTGATGTTGTTTGTGCTTCTTCTTGCAATATTCATCTGTTGTTCTGGTATTATCTGATAACCGAGTGTGGTGCCCGAGAGGCGTACTTCTGTGCTTATCCGTACTATGCATTTTTTTTTGCATTCAATTGTATAACTGTTGAAAAAGTCATTTTCAAAAGAAGTTTTACACTGAGCTAAGATATTTCTAAAGGTTTTACAGCTTCACTGCTTTCTCTTAAAGGGTTATTCACTGCTCCTACATAGCATGATGTTTTGCTTTACGTGATTTCTTACTTGCTCAGTTGTTATTTACCCTTATTACTCACTGAGTTGGAGTACTCACTTTACTCCCTGCACCTCGCGTGCAGATGCAGGTATTTTGTTCACCCGGTAGCGGGTTTTTGGCTGAGCAGAGGCAGAGCTATAGGAGTAGCAAGGTGACTGCCTGCATTCGCAGCACCATTTTCCTCTCTTTTGGTTCATTATTCCGGCTTTGTATATTTTAGGTCTTGTAGTTGTATTTATACTCTAATAGATGCTTGTGACTTGTGACACCCCGATTTGGGTTGTGTTGGGTTTTAAATTTTGTTAATTAATATCATTAAGTCGTATTTTGCTGTTCATTTGTGTTTAACTACTTTGAAAGAGACGAGTTGGGTTAGTTGGTTGGCCTTGTCTTCATGAGAGGCGCCATCACGACCAATGCGGGGTTTTGGGCCGTGACAGTTTTATTTTGCACATCATACTTAAATTGATATGGCTAAACTAGTTATGCCAACTGGATAAATTATCAATATTGATAAAGTTCAAGTTTACACCATGACGTGTGTAATTATCAATAAACTACAAGTTTATTATGATATGGATTTTATATCAATAAACATCTACTTTATTGTGATATTCTTTTATTTGTGTAGTACAAACTAGAGAATAAAGCGGGTAATTTTTACATACATATTATCCCGCTTCAAGTTGTAGTAAAAGAAGATATCAAATCTTTTCTTTATTTATAGTCTCAATATAACCAACTGCTTTCGCGTATACTTTGAAAACTGAATAAGTTTATTTGAGACTTACTACAACACAATACCTTATTGGTAATCAATTGTGTTTCTCCAAAATAGTATAATTACTCTTGCAGGGTTCTCAATTAATTTTATAGTACCACATATTCATCAACATCCATATGGTGAATATCTCTTTTAAAGAGAAAGTTATAAATTATGGTCATTGTCAAAATTATATGCAGGATCTGTTTCTTGCATTACTGTTATCCTTTATTAATCACATTGCTAAAATATTTTGGCGTATAACAGGTACGTGACCAATGACCATTCATGCCATAATAATGACATTATTTTCTAATATCCCCTCAAACCTCATTCTAGAGGTGAGTGTGGTATATTCACTACCACTAGTACGTTCATATTCTTTCAAGAATAAATATGTATTTATAAATCAGATATTGTGACATTCATATCATAAATGGACCATAGTCATCTATATGTGATTTATAAAATCTCATGTTAAATTGATGACAAATGTTTACTTTCACAGAGTGAAGGATTATTTTGAGAATTCTTATTATTCTCATTATCACAGTGATGATGATTATAATTTCGTCTATTGCCACGTCCACATCCATTGATACCTTCACGGTAATAATTTTATCTTCTTTCAGATTTATCACATATTGCTTTCGCATTCTCTTAAAGGAATGAGAATAGAGCAAATTCAATGGGACGAGTTTTCAATTCTTTGCCCACAATCATACATGAATTTGATCACGACAAGACAGAGAAATTTTACCACTTCAGGTGGTTATAATTTCTTACAAACTCCACTAGAGTTATAATCAAACTTTGTTGTCTTTGCTTGCATATGAAATCAAATTATAAAATTTCAAGAATTTAAAAGAGAAAAATAAAGTAAAATACTTACCTTAAATTCAAAATCTAATCATGAATATAGAATAATTGACAATCATTATGCTCAATCCCAAAGCTTCTACTCAATTGGTTAGATCCTCGTGCTGATAACGTATTATGAAACAATAAGAGAAGAAGAAAAATATTGCATAGAAAAGTAGGGAGAAAATTCTTATTAATTTTGGGATCCATTACAATGGAGTAGAACCCTCCATTTATAGCGTAATGGTGACTTAGCCACCAAATAATAAACCATTGAACCTCTCTAAATATAGACATTCAGCATAAATAAAATTCTATTTATAACACGTTCAAATTAATATCGAAAATTTGGATTATTTGACCTTCATACTTGAGTTATCATCTTTCCTTTTGAAATAAATGAAGTACTTATTTCACAATTGAAAACTAAAATTATCGAAACAAGAAACATTACCATCAAATGTCGCATCCAGGGGCGTTCATAAAAACCCGAAAAACCAAACCAAACTGATCAAAAAGATCGATACTTTTTGATTTGGTTTGGTTTGGTTTTGATTTTGAATTTAAAAAGCCGATCAAATTTGGTTTGGTTTAGGTTTTAATAAAAAAAAACGAACCAAACCGATATAGGAATAACTATTTTAAATTTATTATTACACCTATAAATATGTATATTGTTATACAAAGTTCCAAAAAATTTATGGTAAATGTTAATAGTTTATACTTTTAATATAATTTTTTACATTTACATTCTAGTTTGATTGATAGTTTTCTTTTGTTTAGTATAAGAATTCATTTCGTGTTAAAAATAACATATTTTTAATTAGGTCCTTAAATTATTCATCACTATTTGATTCAATTATCATCAATATATCTTGGTAAATAATAGATTTATTAAAGGGTAATTGATTTGATAGTGTTACATTGAAAATGTGATCGCCGGAATATGTGTTTGGTAGTGTATATGTCTTATATTTAAGAAAAAATCGATAAATAACCGAAAAAATCGAAAAACTGACATAAACCGAATCGAGAAAAACCGACTTAATTGATTTTGGTTCTAATATTTGAAAAATGGACTTACTTGATTTGATTATTTTTTAGAGAAAAATTAATCCAACCCGAACCATAAACACCATAGTCTAGCAATGTAGAAGTTTTAATTCTTTCCCTTTTCCTGTAAAACGAAGAATGGAAAGCGTACCACGTGTTTATACTTATTTTGGAAAGAAATACTTATCGTATATTTCTGTCATTCAATTTTCCTCCACCCATCTTTTTCCAAGACTATAACCTAATCCCATCACAGACCACACTCGTAGCCGAATACAATGAGAGGACAAATTGATGGGCCCTTCCTCTCGCTGTTTACGCAATCAATTCCACCACGTGACTCAAATCACTAAATTCCTTTAACTTTCTCTTATTATTATGACCACGTGTTGTTCCTATTCCCCTTGTGGCCTCGGTCCCACTCTCACCCCCACCTCCCATTTACTCGCGTGTTTTCTTTAATCTTTAAAAATAATGTTTTTTATATTTCAATTATGTTAACCTATTTTTTTTAATTTATATCAAAAATAATGATCTCTTTTTTTATTTGAAAATAATTTACCTTTATACAATAATTTATAACCACACAAAATATATATGTGATTCATTTTATACCATAAATTCTAAAGTCTTCTTTCTTTTCTTAAATTCCGTATCCAATCAAATAACTTCACATGAATTGAAACGAATAGAGTAACATATAAAATATTAAATTATGGGTTCAAATATGTTATTTATAGAAAATTTTATAAGTATTACATAAAAATTTATATTCAAAAAAAAAAAAAAAGAGTCAAAAGTATTGAGTTCGGATGTGTATCACTCTCTTTCACACACACACTCGCTCTTCTAAATTGCTTTTATCTAATCTCCATTGATTCATTTCACAAACACAAACTTTCATCTTCTTATCATCTCTCTTAAATTGTCATATCTCAATTTTCTCACCATCTTTCTTTCTTCGAAATGGATACCCTAGTGAAGTTATTTCCAATATCTTCTAAAAAAGTAATCTTTTTTGCCATATTACTTGGTTTCATGGTAACTAATCCATTAAAGGGGGCAAAAACCACTGCTTCTTCTTCCTCTGATCAACATGATTTCACATACTTTAAATCCACAACTTTATTTAAAAATCCCATGAATATGGTGCTTCAAAACCAAACAAGAACATCAAAACTCAAACCTTTGACCTCCTCTGACTGCTCAATCTGGACAAAAGAATGTTCAAATGAGATTCTGAAAATTGCCCATAAAAAAGAGCACGTACACTGGATAAAATCTGTGAGGAGAAAAATACATGAATACCCTGAACTTGCTTTTGAAGAATATGAAACTAGTAAACTTGTTCGTCAAGAACTTGAGAAAATGAAGATTCCTTTTCAGTTTCCGTTAGCTACTACCGGCATTCGAGCCATGATCGGCTCCGGCCAGCCGCCCTTTGTTGCTCTGAGAGCTGATATGGATGCCCTTCCAATTCAGGTTTTTTTTAAAAAAAATAAAAATATTCTTTCTTATTTATCTTTTCTTCCATTTTCTAATTTCCTAATAGAGTACCTTTTTTTTGGCCTTTTTACTGTTGAAACTCGTTTTTTGTTAATCTGATAAAAATTGACTTTGGAACAGAGTAATTAGGAGTTTAATTAAGTGAGATAAAATAAAAATATGAAAGAACTGGTCCTTAGAATATGATGTTAACCACTGAATATTGAAATTATTAGCTTGAAAATCTATTACTCTAATTTTTTTTTTGATTTATATGTGGGACATAGTTTCACATGCATATCTATTTTGAGAAAAGTGCCAATCTTTATCTTCACTTCTACTTTCATATCTACTCCTAAAATATGTGTCTTATTATGTTTGACGATAATGTAGATCTTTGTATTTGTATATGCTTTTGTAACACGTGTCTCACTTATATTTAATAATAATTACTTCTTCCGCTTCAATTTATGTGAATTTATTTTTTTTTAGTTCATGCCAAAAAAGAATGACCTCTTTTTCTATTTGAAAATAATTTACCTTTATATAATGATTTATAGCCACACAAAATATATGTGCTTCATTTTACACCACAAGTTCAAAAATTTTCTCCCTTTTCTTAAACTCCGTATCCAGTCAAATGGGTTCACGTAAATTGAAACGTAGGGAGTATAATTTTTTGACTCTGTATCATGTTTATTTTTGTCTCACTTATATCGGATGTAAGGTACAATAATACTACAAATAGAAAAATATTTATCTTTAGATTAGGACCACACCCATTATAGCTTTTATTTTATTTTCTTACAAACTTTGTTTTGTTAAATTTTTGAAATTGTAGAAAATCTTCATTTATTTTTATTATATCCCAAATTAGGAAGCTGTTGAATGGGAGCATAAGAGCAAAATTGCAGGCAAAATGCACGCTTGTGGTCATGACGCTCATGTGGCTATGCTCGTAGGTGCAGCCAAAATTTTAAAGGCTCGTGAGAACAACTTAAAGGTATGTTTTATAATAACAATTATTGAGAAATATGTTCTCAATTTTTAGGGGCATATTTTGAATTTAAAATATTCTCTTTCAGTTTATTTTTATATAGATTTCTTTTCTTCAGAAAATTACTCTTTATTCTTTATTTTTTTTTCTTGAAAATGAAATTAAGCAAAATCTTTTCATTTCTATTCATATAATGTTATTCTCTTTATTAATTCCCCCAAACTGTATTTAAAGGACCTAAGTCTAAATAATAAACCAAGCGTGGACTATCAAATCAAGTTTATTCTTGTGACTCACAGATAAAAAGAAAACGTTGTATTTGTTACTCCTTAAAATATTCTTTTGTTCTCGATATGGTGGATTCCATGATTTTTGGCATAACATTTGGAGAATATTGGAGCACCGAGCTCCGATTGTTTGTTTTTTTAATTGGTCGTGGGTAATTGAGTATCTGGGGCTATTTTATTAGCAATATTGAGAATAGCACCTTAACTTTTTGGCTAAATGGTAAATCTAGTGATCTTCATTTAGTTTTTTGATACCTTTATAGAGAAGGGCTCTTTGTACGAACAACATTAGTTATAGTTATAATTAGAGGCGGACTTAGGATTTGAGAATAACGGGGTATCATTAAAAAAATTATAACAGGTGGGTTTTGAACCCGCATCGTGTCACAAGTAGCAAGGCTTATTCTTAGAAGCGGACTATTACTGCAAGCTTAATTTTGTTAATGAGCGTGTCAAGAAAAATATTTAAGGGGTCCCCAACGTATATACAACTATATATATATATATATATATAGTTTTTGCCGAAGTTAACGGGTTCACGTGACCTCTCAAGCATGGCCGTAGGTCCGCCTCTGATTATAATATACTTAAAACATAAGCAGAGTATCTACTTTGTGATGGTTCTTTTAGTGCTTTGTGTCGGGTAGAAGGTAATTGAATTGGATTCTCTTTGTTCTACTTTTGACATTTTTCTTCATTGCAACCTGCAAATGCGTTTTGGGTGGTCTTTGCATTGTTAAACTTAAAATATTTCATGAATCTTTTTGTATGATTCATATATTGGAATTAATACACGGAGAAACCATAGGGCTCCCTTGCTGACGTTTGTTTCTATAATTTGTTGGACTTTAAGCCATTGAGCTTTAAAGTAGAAGAAGTGTGAATTGGAAATGGAGGGAAAAATGAAAATTTGAAGAAATGAACTTTTGTCTTGTACTTTGTCCCTCATTGGTGAGGGACAACCATATTTGTATGCTTATATATAGAATCACTTCTGAAAGCTCTTAAAAGGAGATGAAGAGAATGAACCCTCGCGCCGCCGTCATCGCTCGGCTCGGCTTCGGCTTCGGCTTCGGCATTGGATCGATAAGATTATTTTTGGACAAAATTTATTTAATTATTAATTAAATGCCAAATCACTACTAAAAATACGTCAGAACCCTGCTGAAGATTCAGAGGGACTCTCTGGCCGCGGTTCGGTAGGCAGATTCAAAGAGCCTCTCTGACTGCGGTTCTGCCGTAACCACGGTAGAACCGCGACAGGCAGCGTATTCTTCTGAAAAGGCACCTTTTCCAGACACCTCTTCTAATAATTGCCTATAAATTCTGAGGCAAGGCTCCATTTTCTACACACGAAAAACACTCCAGAACGTCTTTCTTTCTGAATATACTGTATCCTATTTCGCAGTCTATCTCTCTCATTCGTAAGTGTGATTTTGCTCCGTTCTTTGAGTTCGTTGGTATCCTGCAGTTTGTATTGCCACTGTTGCAAGAAGGTTTATTCCGTTTTTTCCTGAAAGGATTTAATCCATTACCTTGGCAACTTGTGAAGGGGTTAAAATTCCTTAAGGACACACAAGAAACTTGTGGACTCGGAATATTTCTGATTCTCTACTATTTTCCAGATTTCTTTAATTTTTTTAACAGTTTTTTCTGATTTTGTGTTTTAACACAGTAACGCTCGCATAATCTTTATTTTGAATTTCCAAGATAAATGAAATTTGAATGTATGGTGTCGATGAAACAAATATTAGGAGCTTAAGGGTGTGTTTGGTATAACGGAAAACATTTTCTGTGAAAAACGTGAAAAATAAGTGGTAAATTTATTCATTTTCTGGTGTTTGGTACACAAATTAAGGAAAATGACTTCTAAAAGTATTCATAAATAATTTAGATATAATAAACATAAAGCCATAAACTTTCAAAACAACAACCTTCCGGACCCACAAATTTCATAAACTTTCGAACCGCTAAACTTTCAAAATCGCGAAATTTCGAACCCGTCAACTTTATAATTTCTAAACCCGTAAACTTCCAAACACATAAATCTCCGAACTTATAATTTTGGAACTTGTAAAATTTTGAGTATTTAAACCAATAAATAATAAAATTAAAACTGAAAAATATATTTAAAACTTTTTTTCGGGGTGGGGCAGGGGTGGGGGAAGGCGTAGGGGCGAGGCTGAGAGGGCAGTAAAACGAAAAAAAATAGAAATTTAAATTTAAAAAAAAAGTAAATTTTTTTTTGTACGGGTCGGGGAGGTGAGGGGTAGTACGATGGGTGGTAACGGAAAACCTGAAATTAAAAAAAAAATCTTTTTTTGGAGAGGGGGTGGGGTGGGTTGGTGAGGGTGGGGAAAGTTGAGAATGAGATTTGGAAAATGTTTTCCCTTCTTTTGATAAGGAAAACATTTTCCTCCAATTGGAGAAAAATGAATTAATAAGGAAAATGTTTTCCAAAACATTTATGCCAATCAAACATGGGAAAATTGGAAAATAAAATATTTTCTTCATACCAAAAACACCCTAAATGAGATAAACCACTTGGACTAGATTTGGCTCCTCTTTTTCTCCGTTTCTTGGGGCATTAGATTTTGACGCATGTCTCATTACTCCATCCGTTCCACAATAAGTGAGTTTTTTTTTATTTTTTATTTTGATCTAAAATAACTATTCATTTATATAATCAAGAAAAAATTTAATTTATTTTTTCAAAATTACCCTTATATACGTGTTTCTAAAAAATCTTTTTACTCCTTACATTTAAGAAGAGAAGTAAATATTACTAAAACTATGGTACAACATTTAATGAAGGATAATTTAATCACATTAATTATTTTCGTTTAAAATTTAATATTTATATGTGCTCAAAGCAAAGGTCACTTATTGTGAATGGAAAGGATTAATAATTAAGAGGTCATGCAATGTCAATTGAGATGTTATAAGTAATCATTAATAGGAAAATAGGTCAAGTGGCAGGCAGCGTCACATGTCCATTAGCTTCGTCTCAAACTAGATTTCACATCAAATATTTGATTGATACATTTCCTGGGAATGTATATCAAGAAGCTAGGAGTAGGACTACCTCCTCCTCTCTCCTAATTATGCCGAGGGAATGAGAAAAAAACCGTCCTTTAAATAAGAGAGAGAAAAGAATTATTCCTTTGTTCAGTTTATGTGAATTTTTTTTTGTTTGTTTAATAAAGAATGACTTATTTTTAAATTTAAAAATAATTTAGTTTAAACATACAACTCTATAATTAATAAGAAGCATGTATAATCACAGAAATACGGTGGATTCCTGTTTGACATGTTTAAGATCACAAATTTTAAAAATCTTTATTATTTCTTAAATTTTATACCTAGTCAAACAAGTTTATATAAATTAAAACGGAGTAGTTTTTAAGAAAAAAAGCGGAACAAAAGAGAATTGTCAAAAAAAAAATATGTCTCAACCCGTCTTTTTCCCCCTTCTATTCTTCCCTCCCCTCAAAGACTCGGGGTCACGATCCCATGTTTTCTTTGCCTTTTCAAGTGCAAATATATATATTCCCTAAACCTTTATGAAGCAATTAGTTTAGAAACACGAACAAGTTGGTATTTGATTAATCTTAGGTATCTTTTCTTAGTACTATGATTAAGACTATGTTATACTAAAAAAAGTTGAAAGAGGAGAGAAAGAACTGGTCCCATGTCAATTAAATTATTAAAAACTTCACTATGATGTCTCTAGTAAGAGACCTGCCCAGCTTGTTCATACAGTTGGACAGGTAGTTACATGACCAAGTCTAACTCAAAAAAATAAATAAATAAAAGGGTGAGCCTGGTGCACTAACTCTCGCTATGCGCGGGATCGTGGAAAGGCTGTCCACAAGGTAATTGCAGTGATATATATAAATATGAGAGGCATGTATATTATATCGAGATTCTGCTTTTAAATTAAATTTTATATTTAAAAATTCCCCTTTTCTTTTTGGTAAGCTGTCTAAGAGTATTTGTTGAGGCGTTGAGGATGACAGCCAACAACTTATTGGGACCAGCGAATTATGAAGTCCATTTTTTTTATTTATTTCAAATCATTTTCACCATTTGAGGACCTTGGGAAAAAAGAGAGGCAAAAATCCTGTAATTTGTAAGGATCAAATGGATTAATTAATCGAAAGATAAAGCACCTTTGTAGTACCTTTGTTTATAGAGTTTTTCTTGTCTTTTATCTTTCCAATATATTAGAGATACCCACTATCTCTCCGATATCAAATCCGTTCCATTTTGATGTTGAATGGCATTTTGACAATTTTAGTCGTTAATTAATGAAACGATGGAGATTTTAGTCAAACAACTTAAATGTGATTTTTTTTAATTTAAATACTTTTTCTTGTTTTCTATTGGACGGATTCTTTTTAGGGAAAATGGCCAAAATTATACCCCTACTATCGAAAATTAGTCACGTTTATACCCATTTCTACTTTCGGTCTAAAATTGTCCCTACAGTTAACAAAGTATGCAAAATTGCCCTTGCCGTTAACAAAGTATGCAAAATCGTCCCTAACTCTATCAGATTTCCTACGTGGCAGTAGGACCCCTCATTTAATGTGTCAACTAATCAAATACCAACCCGAATTGTAAAGACCCATGCTCATTTTTTTGACCCATGCCTATTTTTTTGACCCATGCCCATTTCTTGGACCCTTCCCTTCCCGTTTACCCTCTTCTTGTGAAGAGTTGAAAATCAGAAATATGAATAAACAAACACCGCTTCACCAGTCCACCACCTTCTTTCACCAATTTATGACATAAAATAGATTATATAGAATCATATGTGGGAAAGTTCACTTGTTGAAGAGTAAATATATCTTGTTTTATCAGTATAGTTTTTTGAAAATTAATCCGATGACTGTAATTTTTAGGTGATTCCCTTTGATTTTAAATAGAAGAATATTGTGTTTCTCAATCACACATGGAGATACAGTTGTCGGCAACTTCTTCCATGATAACCACCACACTGCTCCAACAATCTCTTCTTCCCACCGTGAAGTTTCTGATGAGAAAACCGACCGCCGGAGATTTTTGAATAACGTAATTATCTGGCATTATCCTGCACGAGATACAAATAGAAACAATATACGGATATATGTGAAATTGAAAAATGAAAAAATGGGGAGAACAAGAAATTTACAGCGGAAGTTTTTGGTGGGTTATGCAGAAATTTATTTACAGAGAAAGGATGAGGATGATGACTTTTTGGGGCGGTTTATTATAAAGTGGGGCAGGTTATTAAAAGGGTGGGCGAGTGAAAAATGCCTAATTAGCACATTATTTTGGGGGTCACGGTTGCCACGTAGGAAATCCGTTAGATTTAGGTACAAATTTATCTACTTTAGTAACGATAGGGACAATTTTGCATACTTTGTTAATAGTAGGGACAATTTTAGCCGTAACGTAGAACGGGGTATTAACGTAGCTAATTTCAATAGTAAGGGTATAGTGTTGGCCCTTTTCCCTTCTTTTTATTTGACTTCATTTGTCTCAATCTTGAATTTCTCCTTGCTATGCTTTTTCAACAATGATGTTATCTTTATTAAGCTGTAAATATTTGAGTCTCAATTGAGATTTTATTGCAAAGAATGACGCTCGTATAATCTCATCATGTAAACTTCATTTATACTTATCTCTTAGGTGATTGACTAAAAGAACATCCTCTTTATTTATTAACTCTTTAATCAATTATGATAGTACTTGAACCAACTTACGTGCATTTCAACTATTTCATAGACGTAGTTGTTATTTACCACTAATACATGCATCAGGAAATAAAGCACACCAAAACATTTCACTTAGCTTCTTTTGCGAATGCTAGTGTACATCCTTGAGTGCAATTATAAAAGCATAGAATAACATAAAATTTTGAAAAGGAATAAAAGAGAAAAAGACAACCATTTTTTTCCAATTGTCAAGTTGACTACTTGTATAATCAATTACAACATGTGATATGTGGAACAAACAGCAAAATAATACTGTGCTTAATAGCAATCCTGCTATTGATGTTTACCAGGGGACAGTAATTCTAATATTTCAGCCAGCAGAGGAAAAAGGGAATGGAGCAAAAAGGATGATAAAAGATGGAGCTTTAGAAAATGTGGAGGCTATATTTGCTGTTCATGTTTCACATCAGCATCCAACTGGTGTAATAGGTTCAAGACCAGGTCCTCTTCTTGCTGGATGTGGCTTTTTTAGAGCTGTCATTAGTGGTAAGACGGGCCAAGCAAGCAATCCCCACCACTCCATTGACCCTGTACTTGCTGCCTCTGCTGCTGTTATCAGCTTGCAAAGTATTGTTTCTCGTGAATCCAATCCCTTGGATTCTCAGGTGGGCTACTTAACTACTTAGTAATCATCAAGCTTTAAATTCTAATTGATTGTTTTGTTGTCCCGACTAACTTGCGTGCATCTCGATTATCTTATCAGACACCGGGTAATTAACTGTGCACATCTAGATCGAGAATGATGAAAAGAAATTACATACTAGCGTTTTGAGGAAAAGAGAGAAAATAGTCGTAGCACCCAAGGCTATAAAAGTGCGTGAAATTTCTACAAAAACAGCGTTGGATGATTTTTTCTTATCCCGCTAAGATTTGATTGGGAAATTAAAAGTTATCAGGTGTCAGTACTATTGGGAAATAATAGGTATCTAGTAGAATAGTCGAGGGGTGCGTAAATCACTATTATAAACAAAATTGTGATATCTTCAAGAACTGATTTTGTTTTCACATTCTGTGTTTTGTGAATACATTTTAGGTGGTCTCGGTGACATCGTTCAATGCCGGAGATAAGCTTGATGTGATACCTGAAGCAGTTACTCTCAGTGGAACTTTCAGGGCTTTCTCCAGCACCAACTTTTATCAGCTTCTTAAAAGAATAAGAGAGGTTAGATATATTGTGACTAACATTCTTCAAAAATTATTGGTTTTAGTCATACGTCAAAAAGTTTTAGCTCAATCATGACTCGGGACATCCTTCATCTTGCAGTGTCACAGAGTACAGAGATAACTCTGTTTTAGCCAATATCATAGGACCCGATGTTGGTCATGTCCACAAAAAATGTCAAGATTTGTGACGAATTACACGTAAAAATTGTGTGGAGTAGCCATTTTTAAAGTGGTATTTACTTTTTATCCAACATTTTTAATGCTTAGCAATAGTAGCCACTAGTCTATTAAATTAATATGAAAAGACCGTGCTACCTTAGGATAAAGTCTCTTCTCCTCACCACTAAATATAGGTTCATGTCTCTTCCTTTCACCACTTCCATTACTATGAATCTTCAGCAAGCCTTCACGACGAAGAACCCTTATGCCAGGGGCCGTTTGGTGCGATAGATATGCCCATCACAAAAAGGAAGCATTTCTGATGAAGCAGCATACATTAAGCAGTATGAAATCTAACATGAATAAAGTAAGACAACCTCGTTATAAACCTGATTTTTGAAGATAATTCTACTCACTGGATCGTCGTTCCAAGAATGAATCCATGTATCGACAGGAAAGGTTATTGGACATTCACAAAAACCATGAATTACAATTTGCACTAAGTGCACCTCTTTGTGAAAAGATACAAATAACGTTTGGTTTTCTGTTACGTTATGAATTCTGAACTTACAGTTACAAGTTCAAAAGTTAAGGAATCTTGGTCCTGAACTTAGACTAACAAGCTCAAAAGTTAAGGACAATAGGTCCTAAACTTAGACTAACAAACTCAAAAGTTAAGGACAATAGGTCCTGAACTTAGACTTACAAATTCAAAAGTTAAGGACAAGTAGTCCTTAACTTAGAGTTACAAGCACAAAAATTAAGGACAGATGGTCCCAAACTTCGAGTTCTGAGTTTAAAGTGTAGGACATGTAGTCCTGAAGTCATGAAATTGGAGTTGCAAGTTCAAAGTTAAGGACATGTAGTCCTGAAGTCCTAAACTTAGAATTGCAAGTTCAAAAGTTAAGAACACTTGGTCCTGAACTTTTTGAGCAGAAGGGTGTTTTCGTCCGGGCAGGTAAAGTTTATTAAAGGAGTGGCTAAAGACTAAAGACATTTAAATAGTGACTTAAAAGTAAATACATGTATTATTAATGGCTAACTTCGCACTTCCCCCGAATTACACACCGCGTGGTCTATTATAGATGGGGCATTTGCATCTATACCCGCTTTTTGTTTCACGTTTTAACTTGTGTCTGCTTTGCAAAAAAAATTGCAAGCATACCCGCTTTTTCGCATAACTTCATCATATGAGGTTGAAGTAGCAAAGGCAATCACGGAAAACTTCAGCATTCTAGTAGCCGGGCCTGAAGTTCAGCTCTAGAGCTGAAGTTTTTGTTTTGTAACTGGCGAACTTCAGCTCTAGAGTTGAACTTTTTGTTTTGTAACTAGCAAACTTCAACTCTAGAGCTGAAATTTTTATTTGTAATTAGCGAATTTCGTTTTGTAACTGGCGAATTTCAGCTTTAGAGCTGAAGTTTGTATTTGTAACTGGTGAACTTCAGCTCTAGAGCTGAAGTCTTTGTTTGTAACTGGCGAACTTCAGCTCTAGAGCTGAAGTTTTTGTTTTGTAACTGGCTCTAGAGATGAAGTTTTTGTTTTGTAGCTGCCGAACTTCAGCGGATGACTTGTGTATATTAAGATGGCTTATCTATAAAAAAATTTTTGTAACTAGTAAACGAACAATAAAGTTTTGAATTGGTTAAAAAGATAAATTTCCCCTCATGTTTCTGTTAAAAAACAAAACAGGGAAGGAAGAAAATGCCAATTTTTCACTTCTAATTAGTCGTCCTGGCTACTGGACAGTATTTCATCTTGAAGAGTATACGAAAATATTAAAAATTGTACAAAATGATCCAAATAAATCAACTGTTTGAGTATGTTATTATATAACTTGGTGAGAATTGTGTGATTGAGATAGGAAGGTGTACAAATGTAAAATGAACTTGCCTAAAAGGGGGTTCGAGATCACTAGGAGAAGGAAGAGGAGAAAATGGGCTGAAATTATTTAAAAAGTGGATACAAGTTGAAACTTTAAAAAAAAATAAATATAGATTAAATGGGGCGACCAAATAAAATGAAACTATAATTTTTACATTATAAATTCGTGAATTAGCCCAAAAGCTTTTACTATTGCAAAAATAAAATCATCCACTCCTAGACGTGGATACTGCACCATATGTAAGGAGGACAAGTCCTTTCACAAATTCGGTAAAAGATCTAATCCTTAACAGTAGAACAAGAAAACGTAACAAAAACGTGCTAAAATGTTCCTTGGTCCTAATCTAGAAAGACAGCAAAAAAGTTGGGACTTGTGGTCAAATTTTTATGACCACAAAGGAAAATTGTATTTTGTGTCTCGTACAACTTACATTAGTTATATGATGTAATTTTTGTTTTACAGTTTTGTAGATTCGAATTTTGTGAAACCAGAAGTGTAAGATTGAAGTCCACAATTTAGTGAGATAAAAAGAAGCCTCATACAATTAGTGTCAGTTATATGAGACACAAAATAAAACTTCTCCTATTTAAGGATAAATCAAAAATAAAGTTAAATTGTTCACAAATATATAAGTTTGATATTCTTTTTTAAACGTGTACTGGTAAGGAAAGAATGACACAAGTTATTGTACTAATTTCCTCACGACTTTTAACAACAGGTATTCGAAGAACAAGCTAGTGTGTTCAGATGCAGTGCAACAGTGGATTTTTTCGAAGACAAGGACACAATCTATCCTCCGACTGTGAACGATGACAGAATGTACGAACACGTGAAGAAGGTCGCCGGTGATTTGGTTGGTCCGGCGAACTTTAAGGTTGTTCCACCGATAATGGGAGCCGAGGACTTCTCCTTCTATTCTGAAGTGATACCTGCAGCATTCTTCTATATAGGTATAAGGAATGAGACATTAGGATCATATCATACAGGACACTCCCCACATTTCATGATTGATGAAGATGTATTACCTATTGGTGCAGCAACTCATGCTGCAATTGCGGAAAGATACCTTTATGAGTATCGATCTTGATAGTTAAACTTCATTTTGAAGTGAAATAGCAATTTAGTTTTATGCAATTCCTCTTCTGTTTCTTTTTTTTTTTGGTCACCCTTTTTTCGTCGACTTTCCCTAGCATGCCAACCTATGTTATGGTTAACTACTAAGAGTCCCATCTAGAATGGTTGTACTATTTTTTTTCTTAATGTTTTTTCATGAGGTTGGTCTTTGCTGTACATAAATGATGTATGATGAAGTTGCAACTATTAGACTGTAACTTTAACAGTTATGTTGTATAAGTACGTATTAAGAAATTGAGGGGATTCATGTCATCATGGTCAAAACTAAAACTAAAAAACAGAAGGAAAAAGCTCTGCTAAACGTCCCAATAACCACCAAAGGATGTGGTGCAGTAGATGAGATTGCTCTTCTCTTAAGCAGAGATCTTGGGTTCGAGTCTGGGTATGAAAAAATCCTTGGTATGAAGCATTCTAGCGCGAATCCAGATATAATCGGTTTCAGTGCGGATATCGAACACTGGGTGAAAAATTTAAAAAAACTTTCTAATGAGAAGTAGGAAAAGAAGGTAAATGTGAAACACCAATAGCCTGTTTGGTCAAGCTGGAGAATTCAGCTTATTTTGAGAAGTGCTTTTTTCAAAAGTGCTTTTGAAAAAAGTACTTTTTGAGAGAAACAGTTTGTGTTTGGCTAATCAGTCTGAAAAGCACTTTTGAGAAATAATTTGTTTTTGGCCAAGCTTTTTAGAAAGTGCTTTTAAGTGTCAAATTACGAATAAGGGCGTGAATAGATTTACTTAATAATTAATATTATAAGTAAATAAATAATCTCAAAATTTTTCTATTATATGCAATAATTAAAAAAATTATTTTATTTAAGTAAAATATGAAAATAAAATTAAAAAGTACTTAATTCCTTTAATATAAGTTAAATGTATAAAAATTCCTTCAACAAATATAAAAAGCATTCACCCCTAAAGTCACTATATATTATAAAGTTTTTCTGAAAATAAGAAAAAATATTTATAAATTAATATCCTAAGTATTAGGTTTAAGGGTTATTTTGGCATATACTATATTTTGTTAGGGGTATTCAAGGTAAGAAGAAAAGTCAAAACTGCTTCTGCTTCTGCTTTTGGAAAGAAGCTACTTTTTTCTGCTTCTCTGAAACTGCTTCTGCTTCTTCCCAAAAGCACTTTTTTTTTCCCAAATAAGCTTGACCAAACACCTCAAGTTAGGAAAAAAAAGTGCTTTTGGGAAAAAAACACTTCTGACCTCCCAAGAAGCTTGGCCAAACAGGCTACAAATCGTCATAAACTAGCAGCAAAGAGAAATAAGTTCCGAATAAGATACCTTTGAAGAATTAAATTAGTAAAATATCCTTGCAAAGTCTTGTCTAGACTCCACAAGATTTGACAATTCTTGAAATTGCTCTTTCTCCGACTCTTTATAGATTTGGCATTCTTGAAAACTCTATGATCTTTAGATAAGGCTGTATTTTTGGCGGTCCCGGGTCTAAATGGGCCAAACGGGCCGGGCCTGGCGGTCCCGGGCCTGGCGGTCCCGGGCTCGGGCGGTCCCGGGCTTCGTGGGCCTGCTGGGTGGAACCGGCCCGTGACGGGCCTAAGCCCAGATGGTCCTGGGCTAAACGGGCCGGTCTCGTGGGCTTAGCGGGCTTAGCGGGCCTAACGGGCTTTTTTATGTCCAGCTTTTTTTTTTTTGTTTTT
>MU745051.1:119826-167111 GCA_026770625.1 Nicotiana glauca
TGGTTGTGCCCGGACCGTCGCGGGCTTTTAGGACCACTGGGCCCAGGACCGCTAGGACCAACCCGCCAGGCCCGTTTAGACCGTTTAGACCGCGGGCCCGGTCCGGTCCCGGCCCAGCCCACCATACAGCCTTATCTTTAGATTAGCAGGCATATACTACTAGAATTCCGGAAAAAAGAGACCAAACTTTAGCGACTAATGTTGGTCTGTCAAGAAAAGCGACCAAAGTTGGTCGCTAAATGGGTGAAAATAATAAAATAATTATTTTAAATACATTAGCGATCAAGGTTGGTCGCTATTTGGTCGATAATTTTGTCAAAATATTGACCGGACTGGTCAGACTTGCTTGGTCAAATAAAAACTGAGATAGCGACCAGCGTTGGTCGATAAAGGAGGACCCACTTATAAAATTTTAATAATTATAATATTATTTAAAAAATTATAAAATAAATAAATATTTGGTCGCTAATTAAAGGGTAAGCAGATATGGACTAACTTTGGTCGCTAATATGGGACCCAGTTATAAAATTTTAATAATTCTAATATTATTTAAAAAAATTATAAAATATAAATAAATATAATTCAAAGTTAGCGACTAAAGTTGGTCGCTTAGTAAAATAGAGACCAACTTTGGTCGCTAATCTGGGACCCAGTTCTAACGTTTAACAATTATATTATTATTTTAAATATTATATAAAATATAATAAATTTAATTTAAATTTAGCGATCAACATTGGTCGCTAATTTTAATTTATGTATAATTAGTGACCAACTTTGGCCACTAATTTTAATTTATATATAATTAGCGACCAAAGTTGGTCTCTTTTCAGATCAACATTGGTCAAATTAAAAATTATTTTTATATTTACTATCTAAATAATATAAATGTAAGCCGTTAACACTTCTGTAATATAAGGGATGAATAGACTAAAATATACTCTAACATGCTATATATGCAGTTAAGTAGTACTACGAAGCGTGCGTGCAGTTAAGTAGTATTACAAAGCGTGCGTGCAGTTAAGTAGGCCGAGTTCTTTTAGGTATTGATACACTTGTAAATTGATTCATCGACTTATAACCTACTCAGATGCATGTATATATATTAAAAATAAATTAAAACGTCTCGACTAATATATATATATATATATAGAGAGAGAGAGAGAGAAAAAAAAGATATTTAATTTTTTTTAGAAACAGTTTGGTCAAACAATCAAAAAATAGCGACCAACGTTGGTCGCTATTTTGGTCAAACAGTCAATGAACTTAATTAGCAACCAGAATAGCGACCAACGTTGGTCGCTTTTTCTAAATCCAGATTCAAAAACGGGTTTTCCCCTCCCATTCTCTTACTTTCTTCCCAAAATTTCCCTAAGTTCTCTCTCAACACATTCCCCTCCCCTTCTCTATTTCCCTCACACAAATCAATCCCCCTACCCGGCGCCACCACTGGAGCCGCTGCCAGAGCCGCCGCTGCCCCTTTCTCTTCTTCTCCACTTAAAAAAAATCCTATGTTTGAATTATAACCTTGAATCTTTGTTATTTCTAGTTATTGTTTCAATTATTTCAATATTGTAGTTTAAGGATATGAATTGGTGTTAAATTCTTCGAACATTGTATTTTATTGAGGATTAGGGTTTAGGTATTATTTTAGTTAGCTTTGTTAATTAATTTTATTAACTAATAAGTTTAATTAGTGTTGAATTTAGTTTAGTTAGATTTGAATTATACTTTGTATTGTCTTGATAGTTTAGTTAGAATCTAGGGTTTAGGATATGAGTTGAACCTTTAGGATATGAATTGAACCTTTAAGATATGAATTGGACTTTTAGTTTATGTATTGGAATTTTAGGGTATAAATTGAACCTTTAGGATATGAATTGAACTTTAAGGATATGAATAGGACTTTTAGGATATGAGTTGAACCTTTAAGATATGAATTGAACCTTTAGGATATGGATTGGACTTTTAGTTTATGTATTGGAATTTTAGGATATGAATTGAACCTTTAGTTTATAAATTAAAATTTTAGGATATGAATTGAACTTTTGTGGATATGAATTGAACCTTTAGGATATGAACTAGACTTTTAGTTTATGAATTTAACTTTTAGGATATGAGTTGAACCTTTAGGATATGAATTGAACTTTTAGGATATGAATTGAACTTTTAGTTTATGTATTGAAATTTTAGTTTATAAATTTAAATTTTAGGATATGAATTGAACTTTTGTGGATATGAGTTGAATCTTTAGGATATGAATTGAACCTTTAGGATATGAATTGGACTTTTAGTTTATGTATTAATATTTTAGTTTATAAATTGGAATTTTAGGATATGAATTTAACTTTTGTGGATATGACTTGTGTCATGCCCCAAATTCGACGGACATGACTGGCGCTCGACCGAGTAACCCCAGTCAAGCGGACCTGGGTGCCTTTCCTATCCCACGTGTTACCCCACATTTTTCATTACTTATTAACCAGGTGAAACAACTAATTATAATTGGAACACCTTGTTACAAAAGCATACATAACAGAGATAATCTTTAGTGTGGTTTACAACTTACATTGCCCAACTTACAAAATACATATTTATATAAGTTCTTAACCCCCATTGCCTGTCTACGGAGCCTTTAAAGATGAAAGAGGAATAATACAATACTTGCCGGCAGCAAGGCTTCGGCTATACCTTTTTCAAATACCAAATCAGGATCCCAAAAGACAAGAACAGAAGCGGCATGAGCCACGCAGTGCCCCAAAAGGAAAGGAGCTCACCAATTCAGCTGGCAGGAAGTAAGGAGGAGCTGCGGTCGGTGGACTGGAGTACCTGCTGCGGATCCACCTACAATCATAATACGAATGTAGCGCCCCCGGCAAAAGGGACGTCAGTACATTTGAATTGTACTGGTATGTATAACAAACCTTACCCTGAGTAACCTCAAGACATACACAAGCAATAAACAATATAAGGAAGCAACAATTGAGTACACGCAAGGAAGACAATTAACTCTCCTTACTTATAGAAGGCAAACAAGTTAACAAACTCTCCTTTCCCCATCATCATTTCCACATTTTCAATTTCACAATGTTCTCATATTTTATTTCAATAGTGATATTGATCACTTTCCACCCTTATTACCTCGGCCACCCTTATCACCACAACCCACACCTTATTACTTCGTGTTGCGGTGCGCAACCCGATCCCACCGAGCAATCACAATTCACAGACAATAATAATTTACAAGGATAACCACAACAAATTTTAAGAATAACAACCACAAATCCCAATAACAACAATAACACAACTCACAAAAGGGTTTAGATGACTATCCATACTATTTCCATCATTTTCAACAGCCCGTTATACCATTTAGATCACAACAATAGTTTATTACCATTTACTTGCACAATCATATCGGATGTCTTAACCAACAGCGCATGAGGCACAATATTTACATGAATTCACCAACAGTTCACACAAGTAAACACATCCTGTTCACAAGAGTTTAACTTCACAACTAATTCATGGAGATATCACATACCAAGTATTTGGATACCAAACAAGGCGATTTTACAAAGGTTAAGGTGAGCCATACATACCTGAAGCTGGATTCCTTTCTAATTCCTACTTCCAATTCACCAAAATAATCTAGCAACGTCAATATAGTACACAAATTAATACACATAACTTAGAATTGAAGTTCACAATTGCTACTCAAACTCATTTAGGTTATCAACCCCTCTTTGAATACTCCTTTACTCCTACCCAATTCCTCCTACTAGATTTTAGGTTCTTAATAGACATGCATGCATGATTTCAACCATTATTTTAAGGACTAATACATGAGACTCCCCCTCTTAGTTTAAACCAGAAATTCAATGGAAGAAGTTAGGGATTTTACCTGTAAGGAAAGGGGGAATGAAGATAAGCTCGAAATTTCCCGGCCCGGATGGTTTTGAAGAACCAAAATTTGGAGAAGATGACTTTCTCTTTTAAGACCCTCTCTTCCTCTCTCTTAATTTGTTCAGCAAGATTGTTAAAATGAGGGGGTTGAGGTATTTTATTGAAAAGATGTCGGGTTTTAAAATTTAGAAAAATAGAAGCCCGTACAAATCTGCGATCGCATTCTGCGATCGCAGAATCGAAATGCGGTCCGAAGATTGGACCGCAGAAATGCACCCAAAACCCTGAAGGTCTGCCTGGGTCTGCGACAGGAATGCGGTCCGCATTCCTATTATGCGGTCGCATTTTGCACCGCAGAATTGACCTCTACAAATCCTTGAGGAATTTATGCGACGATTATGTTGTCCGCATATTGATTATGCGATCACATAATGGACCGCATTTTCAACATCAATTTTGACAATCCTTCTGCTTCACTCTGCGGCAGAAATGCGGTCCGCATAGCTGATCTGAGACCGCACTCTGGACTGCAAAATGGCAATTTTTCTGGAAAATCGATTCTTTTGATTTTTAAGTGCAAAATCAGTAAAAAGGGTCCGAACCGCGGCGAGCTTCTACACATTCCTAACACATATTCGGACCTTGGCACTACGAGCTACTAGGTTTTAAGCACAAAATTTTACGGGGCCTTACAACTTGAACTTTTAGGATATGAATTGAACCTTTAGTTTATATTATGGAATTTTAGTATATGAATTGAACCTTTAGGATATAAATTGCACTTTAAGGATATGAGTTGAACCTTTAGGATATGAATTGAATCTTTAGGATATGAATTGGACTTTTAGTTTATGAATTGAACTTTTAGGATTTAAATTGAACCTTTAGGATATGAATTGGACTTTTAGGATATGAATTGGACTTTTAGGATATGAGTTGAGCCTCTAGGAAATGAATTGAACCTTTAGGATATGAATTAGATTTTTAGTTTATGTATTGGAATTTTAGGATATGAATTGGACTTTTGTAGATATGAGTTGAACCTTTAGGATATGAATTGAACCCTTAGGATATGAATTGGACTTTTAGTTTATGTATTGGAATTTTAGTTTATACATTGACATTTTAGGATATGAATTAAACTTTTGTGGATATGAGTTCAACCTTTAGGATATGAATTGAACCTTTAGTATATGAATTGGACTTTTAGTTTATGTATTGGAATTTTAGTTTATACATTGACATTTTAGGATATGAATTGAAATTTTGTGGATATGAATTGAACCTTTAGGATATGAATTGGACTTTTAGTTTATGTATTGGAATTTTAGTTTATAAATTGAAATTTTAGGATATGAATTGAACTTTTGTGGATATGAGTTGAACCTTTTAGGATTTGAATTGAACCTTTAGGATATGAATTGGACTTTAAGAATATGAATTAAACTTTTGTGGAAATGAGTCGAACCTTTTAGGATTTGAATTGAACCTTTAGGATATGAATTGGACTTTAAGGATGTGAATTGGTCTTTTAGGATATGAATTGAGCCTTTAGGAAATGAATTGAACCTTTACGATATGAATAAAACTTTTAGTTTATGTATTGGAATTTTAGGATATGAATTGGACTTTTGTGGATACGAGTTGAACCTTTAGGATATGAATTGAACCTTTAGGTTATGAATTGGACTTTTAGTTTATGTATTGGAATTTTAGTTTATACATTGAAATTTTAGAATACAAATTGAACTTTTGTGGATATGAGTTGAACCTTTAGGGTATGAATTGAACCTTTAGGATATAAATTGGACTTTTAGTTTATGTATTGGAATTTTAGTTTATAAATTAAAATTTTAGGATATGAATTGAACTTTTGTGGATATGAGTTGAACCTTTTAGGATTTGAATTTAACCTTTAGGATATGAATTGGACTTTAAGGATATGAATTGTACTTTTAGGATATGAGTTCATGTCATGACCCGGATTTCCCACCCTCGGGAGTCATGATGGCGCCTACTAATGTGAGCTAGGCAAGCCAAACCTTTAGTTTAGTTACTTCATTAACCAATTATTTCTTTTTAACAATTATAAGGCGATAACATGATAACAGCGAAAATTTAAATTCAAGCGGAAGACAACGATAAAATATATGAAAACTATATCTAATACAAATACTTAATCCTTAACCGCCCAAAATCTGGTGTCACAGTGTACAGACGGTCTAAGATTTACTACATACTAAGTCTGAAGAAATAATAATACACTATTCCGGAATATAAGGGAAATGAAATAAGAATAGTAGGTAGAAGAAGATGCCCAGGTCTGTGGACGCCTGCAGGACTACCTCGGGTCGCCTAATGAGCAAGAATCAGCAATCCCACCGCGGTTCGAAGTCTACAACACTGGGGTCTAAGAGTGTAGAGTGTAGTATCAGCACAACCGACCCCATGTGCTTGTAAGTGCCTAGCCTAACCTCGACGAAGTAGTGACGATGCTAGGACCAGACTACCAAATAAACATGTGCAATTATATAATATACAACAAAAAATAAAGCAAAAATAAACAAGTAAGGATGGGAGGGGGAAACATGCTTCGGGAAATGACAGGTAGAAGTAGAATATCAAGAGAACTATAAAGGAATCAAAATTCCAACCACAAACAAGAATAAGTAAAACAAAGGCAGATTTCACTTTCTTTCCACATTATGTTGCAAGCGTGCAACCTGATCCCATTTCCTATATCTCGTGGCAGGCGTACCACCCGCTCCCTTCTCATTATACCTCGTGATAGGCGTACCACCCGCTCCCATTTCATTATATCTCGTGGTAGGCATACCACCTGCTCCCATTTCATTATATCTTGTGGTAGGCATACCACCCTCTCCCATTTCAGTATCTCTTGTGGTGTACCACCTGCTCCCATGTACTAGCTAACAAAAATCACAAGTAATCCCGATAAGGGAAACAATATTATCAACAAACATCCTGGTAAGGCAACAATGATATTTCAACGATATCCTGGCAATGGAGAAACATCTATAACCAAACTTGTTACAACACCTAACTACCTCAGCTATAACCAAACTCGTTACCACATCTAACTACCTCAGCTATAACAAAACTCGTTACAACACCTAACTACCTCAACTATAACCCGATCTGTTACAATACCTAACTACCTCAGCTATAACCCAACTCGTTACAACACCTAACACAAAGAATCATCAACCTAAGCATCTATAACATCAGTTAAGAACACAATGCAAGGGAACCACAACTCAACAAATAGCCCGGGAAGGGGGGGCTACATAATGATCTCTTTTCAATTCTCACTTATACTTTCACAATTCGCTATACAACTAGAGACAATGCTCATCAATGTTCATAAGTCACAATTCTTTCCACAACTTTACACAACAAATAGAAATCTTCACGAAGGCATGAATAACACAACGAAATCATGAAAATCACAATATAAGACTCACGGTCATGCTTGACACCAACGTATAGATACTCGTCACAATGCCTATACGTCGTACTCGACAAGAAGCAATTAGCAAATAGGACACAACTCCTAATCCCTCAAGCTAAGGTTAGACCAAACACTTACCTCGATGCCACGAATACCACTCAAGGTTCAATTATAGCTTTACCCCTCGATTCCACCTCCAATTCCCTCGTATCTAGTCATAAGTTACTTAATTACATCAATAAATGCTAAAGGAGTCAATTTGAATGCATGAAAATAAATTTTCCAAAATTTTTCCAGAAAGTCAAAAATCGCCCCCGGGCCCACGTGGTCAAAACCTGAAGTTCGAACCAAAACCTAATCACCCATTCCCCCACGAACTCAAATATATAATTTGTTTTGAAGTCGGACCTCAAATCGAGGTCCAAATCCCCAATTTTTGAAAAACCTAGGTTCTACCCAAAATACCTAATTTCCCCCATGAAAATCCTTGATTTTAAGTTAAAATCATGTTAAAAGATGATAAGAATTGAAGAAAGTTGCTTAAAAACGACTTACAATTGATTTGGAGAAGAAAGAATTTCTTGAAAAATCGCCTAAGTGCGTTTGGGTTTGAGAAAATATGAAAAATGGGGTTTAAAATTGGCTAAGTATAAAACTGCAGGTCTCAGATGTGGGAATTACGAATAGAGGTTCACAATTGCGAACCCCGACCTCTGCAGATGTGGGAATTGTGAAACAGGGTTCGCATTTGCGAACCCTTCAGAAATTGCATTGCGAAACAATAGTCGCATTTGCGACTTCGCATTTGCGATCACATAGGATTTAGGCAGGCATCGCATTTGCGACGGCTATTTCGCATTTGTGAAGAACGCTGCCCATGACAATTCTCGCATTTGCGATGCATGGCTCGCATTTGCGAGACTGGCTTCGCAAATGCGAAGCCTGCAGATCAAAGCACACCAGCTATTTTTCAAAGTTTAAAATGCACCTGTGGCCTATCCAAAACTCACCCGAGCCCTCAGGGCTCCAAACCAAATATACACACAACCTCAAAAATATCCTACAGATTTATTCGTGCGATCAAATTGCTAAAATAATATTATAAACATCAAATTAAACCTCAAAATCCATGAATCCTTTCAAAGTTCTTAAAACATCAAAATTTCCAATTTAGGTATGAATCACATCAAACGATATCCGTTTTTCATCAAATTTCACAGAAACATCTTAAATCATATATAAGACCTGTACCGGGCGCCAGAACCAAAATACGGGACCGATACTAACATGTTCTAATCAAATTTCATTTCAAATTTCCTTAACAATTTCAGAAAAATAATTTCCTTTAAAAATTCATTTCTCGGGCTCGGGACCTTAGAATTCGATTCCGGGCATACACTTAAGTCCCATATTTTCCTACGGACCCTCCGGAACCGTCGAATCATGGGTCCGGGTCCGTTTACCCAAAATATTGACCGAAGTCAAATTAACTCATATTATAATCAAAACTTATTATTTTTCACAAATTTTCATATTTAAGCTTTCCGGCTACACGTCCGGACTGCGCATGTAAATCGAGGTAACTCTAAATGAGGTTTTCAAGGCCTCAAAAATACAGAATTAAATTTAAAAACAAGTGATGAACTTTTGGGTTATCACATCCTCCACCTCTAAAACAACCGTTCGTACTCGAACAGACATAAGAAGGAAGTACCTGAGTCGGGAAAAAGATTGGGATAACGGATCAGCATATCGGACTCGGTCTCCCAGATCGATGCCTCAGAAGGCTGGCCTCTCAACTGAACACGAACAGAAGGAAAACTCTTCGACCTCAACTGACGAACCTGTCGGTCTAGAATAGCTACCGACTCCTTCTCATAAAATAAGTCCTTGTCCAACTGGACAGTGCTGAAATCTAACACGTGGGATGGATTGCCGTGGCACCTCTGAAGCATGGACACATGAAACACTAGATGCACGGTTGATAAGCTCGGCGGTAATGCAAGTCTATAAGCCACCTCTCCCACTCGATCAAGAATCTCAAATGGACCAATGAACCTAGGTCTAAGCTTGCCCTTCTTCCCAAATCTCATCACGCACTTCATAGGCGACACTCAGAGCAATACCCGCTCACCGACCATAAAAGCCATATCTCGAACCTTGCGTTTGCATAACTCTTTTTCCTGGACTGAGCTGTACGAAGCCTATCCCGAATAATCCTAACCTTGTCCAAGTCCTCCTGAACTAGATCCGTACCCAACAATTGAGCCTTTTCTGGCTCAAACCATCCAACCGGAGACCGACACCATCTGCCATACGAAGCCTCATAAGGAGCCATCTGGATGCTCGACTGGTAGCTGTTGTTGTAGGCAAACTCCGCTAAATACAAAAACCTGATCCCACAAACCTCCAAAGTCAATGCACAAGCTCGGAGCATATCCTCCAAAATCTGAATAGTTCGCTCGGACTGTCCGTCTGTCTAGGGATGAAATGCAGTGCTCAACTCAACCCGTGTACCCAACTCTCGCTGAAATGACCTCTAAAAACGTAAGGTAAACTGCGTACCCCGATCCAAAATGATAGATACGGGCACACCATGAAGGCGAACAATCTCCCAAATATAGATCTCAGCTAACCTCTCAGAAGAATAGGAGATTGCCATAAGAATGAAACGTGCTGACTTGGTCAGCCTATCAACGATGACCCATACTGCGTTGAACTTTTTTCGAGTCTACGGGAGTGCAGTAAGGAAGTCCATAGTGATCCGCTCCTACTTCCTCTCGGGAAGCTCAATACTCTGAAATAAACCACCAGGCCTCTGATGCTCGTACTTAACCTGCTGACAATTCAAACACCGAGCCACATATGCAACGATATCCTTCTTCATTCTACGCCACCAATAATGCTGTCGCAAATCCTGATACATCTTCGAGGCGCCTGGATGAATAGAGTACCGGGAGCTATGGGCCTCCTCTAAAACCAACTCTTGGAGCCCATCTACATTAGGCACACAAATTTGACCTTGCAATCTCAAAACTCCATCATCATCTAAAGTAACCTGCCTGGAACCTCCGCGCTACACCATGTCTCTAAGGACACACAAATGGGGATCATCATACTGGCGATCACGGATACACTCCAATAATGAAGAACGGGCGACCGTGCAAGCTAACACACGACTGGGCTCAGAAACATCCAGTCTCACAAACTGATTGGCTAAAGCCTGAACATCCAAAGCAAGCGACCTCTCACCGACCGAAATATAAGCAAAAATGCCCATATTGGCTGACTTCCTACTCAAAGCATCGGCCACCACATTGGCCTTCCCTAGATGATATAAGATGGTGATATCATAATCTTTCGACAACTCCAACCACCTCCTCTGTCTCAAATTCAACTTCTTTTGCTTGAACAAACACTGAAGACTCTTGTGATCTGTGAACACCTCACATGCCACGCCATACAGATAATGCCTCCAAATCTTCAATGCGTGAACTATGGCGGCCAACTCCAAATCATGAACCGGATAATTCTTCTCATGAATCTTCATCTGTCGCGAAGCATAGACAATGACCTTGCCATCCTACATCAACACTTCGCCAAGCCCAATATGGGAAGCATCACAATAACTGTATAAGGCCCTGAACTTGTAGGCAAAACCAACATCGGTGCCATAGTCAAGGCTATCTTGAGCTTCTGAAAGCTCGTCTCACACTCGTCCGACCATCTGAATTAGGCACCCTTCTGGGTCAACCTGGTCATCGGGGCTGCAATAGATGAAAACCCCTCCACGAACCGACGATAGTAGCCTATCAATCCTAAGAAACTCTGAATCTCTATAGCTAATGCTGGTCTAGGACAGTTCTTGACTACCTCAATCTTCTTCGGATCGACCTGAATACCCTCTGCTGACACAACATAACCCAGAAATGCAACTGAACTCAAACAGAACTCACACTTCGAGAAATTTGCATATAGCTGACTATCCCTCAGAGTCTGAAGAACCACTCTAAGGTGCTGCTCGTGCTCCTCCTGGCTGCGGGAATATATTAATATATCATCAATTGTCACGACCCAAACCTCGCTCCGATTGTGATGGCGCCTCTCGTGAAGATAAGGCCAGCTAGACCATTTCAGAAGACCACTTTTAAGCAGTTAATCAGTTCAATAACAGTTTGAATATGATTTAATGATATTAATTAACGTAATTACAACCCAACACAGCCCTAACCGGGGGTATCACTTGTCACGAGAATCTATAAGAATGAAATTTCCACTTTATAGTCTAAAAATACACTGAACAAGAATAATGAACAACCTAGAAGGAGAGTGGTGCTACGAATGCTGGCAGCCACCTCGCTAAAACCTCTACAACTCTGCCTCCACACAGCCAATACCCACTACCGGGTGAATAAATACCTGCAACTGCACGCGAGGTGCAGGGAGTAAAGTGAGCACTCCAACTCAGTGAGTAATAAAAGTAAATAATAACTGAGCTGCAAGAAACCACATAAAGCAACCAACATGCTGTATAGAAGCCGGGTACAATGTCTTAGAAAAACAGTGAAATCTATGAAATCTTTAGAAAATACCTTGGCTCAGTTCAAATCTCTTTTGAAAATAATATTTTCAATAATTACGAGAAACGACTTCAAAACAGTTAGTGCTGATAAGCACAGAAAATCCGCCCCTCGGGCACAAATACCACAGTATAACAGGTAAAAAGGCAAATAAGTATGCAAGATGAGCACATAAAAGTTCGCCCCTCGGGCAATATCTCAAACTGAACCAGCCCCTTGGGCTCACTCTCAACAACACTCTCAGCCCCCCGGGTTCTCTCTCTCAGATCACTCTCAGAACAATATCACATAGTAGCCGCTGCGGCGTACAGCCCGATCCATATATCGCTGCGGCGTGCAGCCCGATCCATATGGCTACCTGCGCTCATTGTGGGGGTGCAAACTCCGGAGGGGCTCCTACAGCCCAAGCGCTACATCACTGCGGCGTGCAGTCCGATCCAACATATATATACTGTTGCAGCGTGCAGCCCGATCCATATAATATACTACTGCGGCGTGCAGCCCGATCCATATAAGTATCGCTGCAGCATGCAGCCCGATCCATATATAATCCTCACATCCCGGCCCTCGGCCTCACATCATTGAGTGTATTATTACATCTGGCCCTCGGCCACACTTAGTCAGAATATCATCACCAGCCCCTCGGGCAGTAAGACAGTAGTCCTCAGCCTAGATTATCAATTAAAATATCATTTAAGACTCAAATTTGAGTAAAAGTGGTTGAGTTGTAAAATAGTGGAGAAACAATATGATTGAGTTCAAGTAATAAGTCAAAAGAGTGAAAATAATCCCCGAAGGATTCAAATAGTTAGCACGAAGCCCAAATATGGCAATCAGCCCAAACAACAGTGATAACAAATAAATTCCAATCAAATACACAGTAAATTCATCAATCGGGACGGACCAAGTCGCAATCCCCAGCGGTGCTCTACCCCACGCCCACTATCCATCGTGCAAATCACCTCAATATAGCACTATGATGTGCAATCCGGGGTTTCAAACCCTCAGGATATCATTTACAATCATTACTCACCTCGAACCGGTGAAATCTCTAGCTCGCGACGCCTTTGCCCCTCAAATCGGCCTCCACGAGCGTCGAATCTAACCAAAATCAGAGCGACTATATCACAATATGCTAAGGGAACAATACCCAATCGAAAACAATCAAAAAATATCAAGAATCTCGAAATTAGCAAAACCCGAGCCCCGAGCCCACTTCTCGAAAAATTAGGAAATTAACATCACCGGATTCCTTATCTCGCCACGAGTTAATACATACCAAGAACTCTCAAATTCGAGCTCAAATGGCCTATCAAATGCCCAAATCAAATTTCAAATTTCAAATTCTCAAGCCCTAATTCTTCAATTTGGCTATATTTTCATGAATTTCAAGGATGATTTCACAATATAATCATGTATGTAGTTCATAGGACTTACCTCCAATCACTTCCCGTCAAAACCCCTTCAATTCACGTCCAAAAGCTCTCAAGGTTGCACCAAGAATTGAGGAAAAAAGGGTTTGGTTCGCGGATGAAATATTTTTAATATTCTGCCAGGGTACTGTAGCTAACCCTATGCAATCGCATTAGAGCTCCTGCGATCGCATAGAACAAAATTCCCGGGCACTGTAGCTAACCCTATGCGATCACAACACCTTATATGCGATCACATAGAGCAAAATTGCTCTGCACTGACTGCTGCATTTCTGCAACAATTTCCAATTTCAAAAATTCCCGTTAGCCATCTGAAATCACCCCGAGGCCCCCGGGACCTCAACCAAATGAACCAACATATCTTAAAACATCATCCAAACTTGTTCCAATCATCAAAACACATCAAACAACACTAAAATCATCAATTCTCATCGGACTCAAGCCTAATTTTCTAAAAACTTCTGAAATACACTTTCGATCAAAAAACCGACCAAACCACGTCCGAATGACCTCAAATTTTGCACACATATCCCAAATCACCTAACGAAGCTACACCAACTCTCGAAATTCCATTCTGACTCTTGGATCAAAATCTCACCTATCAACCGGAATCCGCCAAAATACTAACTTCGCCAAAACGAGCTAATTTCTATACCGGACTTCCAAAATCAATTCCAATCACACTCCTAAGTCACCAATCATCTTTCGAAGCTAACTGAATCATCGAAATTCAAATTCAAGCCCTCTAACACATAAATCAACGTCCGGTTGACTTTTCCAAAACAAACCTTCCTTAAAGAGACTAAGTGTCTCATTTCCTACTAAAACCAATCCAAATCAACTCGTTCACACACAACACTGATAATGAAGCATAAATAAATAAGAAATGGGGAAAACCGGACGGTAACTCATGAGATGACGGGTCGGGTCGTCACATCCTCCCCAACTTAAACAAACGCTCGTCCTAGAGCGTACCGGAAGTTGTCCTATAACCCGGGGGTGATCCCACGTCGCCCTATCTCACATGGGTCCGATAACACGTTTTAACTAAAACCACACAATCCAGTCTAGCCCATAAATCATAGAACCACATTTCACTTTTCGGAATCATACACAAGATCAGAACCTCACACCTATATTTATAATATGTCTGAACCAGCTGTAATAGCCCATACCTGCAACCTCAGGTGCAATCATATGATATTTTACATAACCCAAACATTCTAAACGATAACTTCTATTCACAGCAGCTGCCCACAACAACCAAATACCGATAGAAATCTCTTATTAGCCAAGGTCTCCTTCCAACACTTTCATATACTGCCAACGGTAATTTAAACACGCAATAAACCATAATCATTGCTCAGATTAACCATTCATGAGGCCATTTCTCCTCTAGCAAATACCATAACAAATTTTTTTGAACCGAACCTCGATATTTACCCATCAAACATGCTGAAATCAAACGTTCGTATTCATTAATGACCCCAATAATCACTTCGAACCCAACACACCACTCTGGTGATATGACACATCAATACAGACTTAAGCCACAACTTGCATAATATACACACCAATAAGAAACAGTCTGAACATACTCAAATCATGAAAAATGACTCAAACGAAAGAGCTATACCTCAAGCTCATCATTATCATCATAACACTAGGCTGAGACCCCGTCTCATATCATAGAAATAGAACACCGGAATCTACCCCGAAAGGTCATATCTCCACATGGCCTCGCCACAATGCGCGATCCTATTCAAACTCTGTTACACATGAAACACCTCAAGTCGCTATGCTCAAAATCGACAACCACGCACAATTTGGTGCCTAGAACCCTAGCAATTCATTTCACCTACGGTGAAATAGATAACATACAATACGCAACCCGAGAGGTCATAACAAACACTCAATTTACCGAGCAACACCCAATTACTTTTCCCGCTCGACTTTCACTACGAATCCCCAATAGAACCGTACCACATGTGCCCATAACCAACAAATCATAATGTCTCACAATACCGAAAAGAAACTCAAGCTGAATACGTAGCCATATCAGCCTGCCAATGAACTCATTACCAAGGAGCCTAAAGCTGCTCCTTCCACTACTACAACTCCTGCCAGAGCCGTACGATACGGTGCCCGGCACCAAATCAACATCGAAATCCACAATCTCGCCCGACAATATGCCCAGCCACAAGAAATGCATCCGAAAAGTCCCTTATCACTGGAACTGAACCAATGGTAGAAACCTCTGCACTGACATCCATCACGAAGGCCCAATTAAGAAAAGCAGTCCTCCCCGGCCATCCGTTGGTCTTTGGAATACAGACCACTCTGCTAGAACATAATCCGATGCACCTCGCCACTCAACCCGTGGCATTTTTTGGTATGGCCCATAGCGCAATAGTCTAGGATAACCCAACATTGAGACAACTAGTCCACACCTCAACATCATATCCAAAATCTAACATACCAAGCAAAGAAAGATCCACTCGGGCCTCCAAATCCCAATAGCCTCTAAATGGTGCCGATACACATGATCCACAACCACTACATAGTCTATACCTGAGAACTCCAGTCTCCAACTCCATATAGCACACGAATCACCATACCTGGTCCCAAATTTCGTCGTATGAATATATATCACACCTCAAGTACCCAATCATTCCATGAATGATGTTCTAAAATTCCCCTGTGCCATCAAACAAAATCAGATATCGGCAATTGGCCTAACAAGAAAGCGTCACAATACTACCGAAGTGCCATCAACTTAATCACATTTCCCTTTTACTAAAACATATACCCTCGTCAAATCACTATGATCAGCAATACCATTTCCTTAATCATCTGAAGATCATTCACCCTAATCATCTGAAATTGCCCGTGCTACTTAAGAATTTAATGACTTTCCATTCAGAACTGGACCGTAACCTTACACACACAAATCCCAATCCTCCACAACATATCGCATATACGAACCACCCTAGGATAACATAAGAACTCCATCTCCCTTCCAAACCACAAACATCTACGTACTCAACTAGTCAAGAACTCTCCATTGGTCCCATCTAGAAGAAAAATCACTACACATCCCATGCTTCGCATGCCGACAGAAATATACATCTCCAAACCGCGGTAAAACCCAACAAGAACTCTCTCCCAATTCCATTTGCACGAGCTAAACTGCCAGGACTGAATCTTTCTATCCAAACCGAGCTAAGCAAGTTGTCAGAACTCAAGAGCTTTGCTGCACAATACCTGCACGAACTCATTGCCTCGAACACACACAAAGAATTAATCACATCCTTACCATACATATTCGGTCCGCTATCAAGCTATTCCATCTATCTACTTTCCCTTCTGATTCATCATCAACTTGATATTTCTCCCTTATTGTAGTACCACAATTCCTCAACCCAGGCTTACCACGCGAGAACCAAGCATGAACCACACTGTCTGAAACCCGTAAGCTGCTGAACACACTCTCTCGAATATCCCCAAAAACACCACATTCCGCAACACTTTATCTTGAAGAACTTCATGTAAATCTAAATCCGTTGCCTTTACCTTCCTGACACTGATGAATATAATCCCATAATTAACATAGAAATACCACAAATCTGAACCCCTTCCAATGAAAACACAGTTTCTAACCACACATGCAACTTTAAGATAGCCGATTGTTCCCTGTAGACTCTTGAACACATTAGAACCATTTTCGAAAGTCATTCTCTCTTATTCAAACTGCAACTTACCTGACCTAACAAATAGAACAACCCGTGCCTCATTGGCACACCGATACCGCAAAATAAAATCCTCATCCCAATATAACCAGGCAACTCCCCGCTCTATGCGCCGAGCATTCTTTACCAACAACACGCTAGACATTCCGTGATTCTCATACTCTATGAAACATAATATGACCTCTATCATAATTTTACTCCACTCATGCCATCCTCGGCTCAATTTCCGCGACCAGAACTGATTCGCCAGCATGCCTCATCCGGTACCAACATAGCACATAACTGTGCAATCAGCTAATCAACAGCAACCTCCCCAACTTGGCTCGAAGCCATATATCAGGACACACTCAATAACCCATAATACTTTTACTCTAATGATGCCACAATAGTGAGATTAAACTCAAATAATCTACAAGTTTGTGAAAACACAGATCATCTAGTACTGTAATCCTCTGCAAATTTCGCATTCATCTCTACATCAATTGAGTCCACTCTCTTAAGCGACCCAAATTTTCAAATTTCAACACGTAACCTTCAATTACACATGAGATCTTCTAACATACACATAAGGATCATACCACTTAAGAACACTCCACAGGAGACAACCCACATGCTTCACCTCAATTTAGCATTTCTGCATACCTTCGACCATCATACACGTTACACAGTCATTTAGTCTTCCTGGGTTTGAACTCATACCGCCACATGTAATGCACTTCACTCTCCAATTAGGGGACGCAAAAATATTCTTCACGCGCCCATAACTCGGGCTACACCTCAAATCACAATAGGAATCGAACACTTAACATTTCATCTATTATCCAGCGGACTTCTTCGTCACTACCAAATCACATAGATACATCTCGCAGTACTAGCATACTCATCACATGGATATCTAACTGCCATTCCAGCTAATAGGGACAATACCGAACATATAAGTTCAAAACACTTGCTCACACAATCAGCACCTCGGTGCTCAAGCCATAGGCAAAGATCCGGCCTCAAGTCCTCTAGACTGGCCTAACATCAAACTCACAGAGATCACATCTCGCCCCTTGATCGGGGAATCACAAGCCATCAAGGAACATCTGATACTGAGCGCTCATGTGCGCTTACAAACGCGTGGAAGGAATTTCAAAAGTTTCTTTTCAAGCTGAATCAAGGACGCACGATAAGAATTCAAGAATGTGGAGTTTTTCCTAAAGGTTCTGCAGCCTCTCGAGGATAAATATAGACGTCTCCATACCGATCTGCGAGACTCTACTAAACCTGCTCATGACTCACGATACCTAGTAACCTAGGCTCTGATACCAAATTGTCACAACCCAAACCCTGCTCCGGTCGTGATGGCGTCTCTCGTGAATACAAGGCCAGCTAGACCATTTCAGAATACCACTTTTAGGCAGTTAATCAGTTCAATAACAGTTCAAATATGATTTAATGATATTAATTAACGTAATTACAACCCAACACAGCCCTAACCGGGGGTGTCACAAGTCACGAGCATCTATAAGAATGAAATTTCCACTTTACAGTATAAAAATACACTGAACAAGAATAATGAACAACCTAGAAGGATAGTGGTGCTGCGAACGCTGGCAGTCACCTCGCTAAAATCTCTACAACTCTGCCTCCATGCAGCCAATACCCGCTACCGGGTGAATAAATACTTGCAACTGTACGCGAGGTGCAGGGAGTAAAGTGAGTACTCCAACTCAGTGAGCAATAAAAGTAAATAATAACTGAGCAGCAAGAAACCACGTAAAACAACTAACACGCTGTATAGAAGCCGGGTACAATGTCTGAGAAAAATAGTGAAATCTCTGAAATCTTTAGAAAATACCTTGGCTCAGTTCAAATCTCTTTTGAAAATGATCTTTTCAATAATTACGAGAAACAACTTCAAAACAGTTAGTGCTGATAAGCACAGAAAATCCACCCCTCGGGCACAAATACCACATTATAACAGGTAAAAAGGCAAATAAAGATGAGCACATAAAAGTTCGCCCCTGGGGCAATATCTCAAAATGAACCAGCCCCTCGGGCTCACTCTCAACAGCACTCTCAGCCCCTCGGGCTCTCTCTCTCAGAACAGTATCACATAGTAGCCGCTGCGGCGTGCAGCCCGATCCACATATCGCTACGGCGTACAGCCCGATCCATAGCTCACAACAGTGTGTAGCCCGATCCATATGGGTACCCGCGCTCACTGTGGGGGTGCAGACTCCGGAGGGGCTCCTACAGCCCAAGCGCTACATCACTACGGCGTGCAGTCCGATCCAACATATATATACTGCTGCGGTGTGCAGCCCAATCCATATAATATACTGCTGCGGTGTGCAACCCGATCCATATAATATACTGCTGCGGTGTGCAACCCGATCCATATAAGTATCGCTACGGCGTGCAACCTGATCCATATATAATCCTCACATCCCGGCCCTCGGCCTCACATCACTCAGTGTATCCTCACATCTGGCCCTTGGCCACACTCAGTCAGAATATCATCACCAGCCCCTCGGGCATTAGTAAGACAATAGTCCTCAGCCTAGATTATCATTTAAAATATCATTTAAGACTCAAATCTGAGTAAAAGTGGCTGAGTTGTAAAATAGTGGAGAAAAAATATGACTGATTTCAAGTAATAAGTCAAAACAATGAGAAAACAGTGAAAATAATCCCCGAAGGATTCAAATAGTTGGCACGAAGCCCAAATATGGCAATCAGCCCAAACAACAGTGATAACAAATAAATTCCAGTCAAATACGCTGTAAATTCATCAATCGGGACGGACCAAGTCGCAATCCCCAGCATTGCTCTACCCTACGCCCACTATCCAGCGTGCAAGTCACCTCAATATAGCACTACGATGTGCAATCCGGGGTTTCAAACCCTCAGGATATCATTTACAATCATTACTCACCTTGAACCGGTGAAATCTCTAGCTCGCGACGCCTTTGCCCCTCAAATGGGCCTCCACGCGCGTCGAATCTAACCAAAATCAGAGCGACTACATCACAATATGCTAAGGGAACAATACCCAATCGAAAACAATCGAAAAATATCAAGAATCTCGAAATTAGAAAAACCCGAGCCCCGGGCCCACTTCTCGAAAAATTAGGAAATTAACATCACTGGATTCCTTATCTCGCCACGAGTTCATACATACCAAGAACTCTCAAATTCGAGCTCAAATGGCCTATCAAATGCCCAAATCAAATTTCAAATTCTCATGCCCTACTTCTTCAATTTGGCTATATTTTCATGAATTTCAAAGATGATTTCACAATATAATCGTGTATTTAGTTCATAGGACTTACTTCCAATCACTTCCCATCAAAACCCCTTCAATTCCTATCCAAAAGCTCTCAAGGTTGCTCAAAAAATGGAGGAAAAAAAGGGTTTGGTTCGCGGATGAAATGTTTTTAACATTATGTCCGGGTACTGTAGCTAACCCTATGCGATCGCATTAGAGCTCCTGCGATCGCATAGAAAAAAATTCCCGAGCACTGTAGCTAACCCTATGCGATCGTATAGAACAAATTTCAAGGGCACTGTAGCTAACCTGTGCGATCGCAACACCTTCTATGTGATCGCATTGAGCAAAATTGCTCTGCACTGACTGCTGCATTTCTGCAGCAATTTCCAACTTCAAAAATTCCCGTTAGCCATCCGAAATCACCCCGATTCCCCCGAGACCTCAACCAAATGCACTAACATATCTTAAAACGTCATCCAAACTTGTTCCAATCATCAAAACACATCAAACAACACTAAAATCATCAATTCTCATCGGATTCAAGCCTAATTTTCTAAAAACTTTCGAAATACACTTTCGATCAAAAACCCGACCAGACCACGTCCGAATGACCTCAAATTTTGTACACATATCCCAAATCACCTAACGAAGCTACAACAACAGTCGGATCAAAATCTCACCTATCAACCGGAATCTGCCAAAATACAAACTTCGCCAAAACGAGCTAATTTCTACACCGGACTTCCAAAATCAATTCTGATTACACTCCTAAGTCACCAATCATCCCCCGAAGCTAACCGAATCATCGGAATTCTAATCTGAGCCCACTAACACATAAGTCAACGTCCGGTTGACTTTTCCAAAAACAAACTTTCCTTAAAGAGACTAAGTGTCTCATTTCCTACTAAAACCAATCCAAATCAACTCGTTCACACCCAACACTGATAATGAAGCATAAATAAATAGGAAATGGGGAAAATGGGATGGTAACTCACGAGACGACGGGTCGGGTTGTCACATCCTCCCCAACTTAAATAAACGCTCATCTTCGAGCGTACCTAGAGTTGTCCTAGAAGCCAACCAAGAGCTGAACGACCTTATCAAGCATAAACCCGGGGGTGATCCCACGTTGCCCTATGTCACATGGGTCCGATAACAAATTTTAACTAAAACCACACAATCCAGTTTAGCCTATAAATCATAGAACCACATTTCACTTTTCGGAATCATACACAAGATCAGAACCTCATACCTATATTCAGAATAAGTCTGAACCAGCTGTAATAGCCCATACCTGCAACCTCAGGTGCAATCATATGATATTTTACATAACCCAAACATTTTAAACGATAACTTCTATTCACAGCAGCTGCCCATAACAACCAAATACCGATAGAAATCTCTTATTAGCCAAGGTCTCCTTCCAACACTTTCATATACTGCCAACGGTAATTTAAACACGCAATAACCCATAATTTTTGCTCAGATCAACCATTCATGAGGACATTTCTCCTCTAGCAATTACCATAACAAATTTTTTCTAACCGAACCTCGATATTTACCCATCAAACATGCTGAAATCAAATCCGTTCGTATTCATTAATGACCCCAACGATCACTTCGAACCCAACAGACCACTCTGGTGATATGACACATCAATACAGACTTAAGCCACAACTTGCATAATACACGCACCAATAAAAAACGGTTTGAACATATTCAAATCATGAAAAATGACTCAAACGAAAGAGGTGTACCTCAAGCTCATCAGTACCATCACAACACAAGGCTGAGACTGTTCCTTCAACTCTTTCAACTCCGGCGGGGCCATATGATACGGCGGGATAGAAATGGTCTGATTGCCCGGAGCCAAATCAATGCAAAAATCAATATCCCTGTCGGGTGGCATACTCGGAAGGTCTAAAGGGAAAACCTTAGGAAACTCACGAACAATGGGCATAGAATCAATAGAGAGAACCTCAGCACTAGAATCACGAACATATGCCAAATAGTCCAAACACCCATTCTCGACCATACACCGAGCCTTCATATATGAGATAACACTGCGGGTAGAATGACCAAGAGTCCCTATCCACTCTAAACGAGAAAAACCTTGTAAGGCTAAGGTCACAGTCTTAGCATGACAGTCCAAGATAGCATGGTAAGGTGGTAACCAGTCCATCCCCAATATAATACCGAAATTATCCATGTCCAGAAGAAGCAAATCTACGCGAGTCTCAAGACCTCCAATAACCACTATACATGAACAATGGACGCAATCCACCACAATAAAATCACTCACCGGCGTAAACACATAGACAGGGGCACTAAAAGAATCACTAGGCATAACCAGATACGGCATAAAATAAATTCGAAGCTTCTCTACCACAAACCAGAACAATACCTTTACCTCCACCTCTAATACCTTTACCTCCACCTCTAGCATCTCTATCTCCACCTCTAATACCTCTACCTCCCCCTCTAATACCTCTCTCTGAGTGATGTGGAGAAACTTTTCTAGAAATAGATGCGTGAACTGCTCCCAAGTCAAAGCTGGCGATCCGACTGGTCTAGCCAAGTAATAATCTCTCCACCAAGTCTTGGCGGATCTAGACAAGAGAAAAGTAGCAAAATCGACACCATTGGTCTGAACTATCCCCAAGTTTCTGAGAACCTCCTGATAGTTGTGTTGATAATCCTGGGGATCCTAAGTAGATGCACCGCTGAATGTAATAGTTAAGAGCTTGGGGAAACTTATCCAATCTCTACAAAGCCTCTGAAGATGTAGTTAATCTATCACCAGTCTGAGCTACTGCTCGGCTAAAGAAGCGGTACATGACCTCGCCATTCGCGAAAGGACAATAGTAGAGGTTTCAATTTAGCATTTGAGAGAACAAAATCGCACGACAAGGAAGAATATAAGTGAAAATTTTCCTAACTCTGTATCCTTTAGGGGATAAATACAGATGTCTCCGTACCAATACCTCAGACTCTACTAAGCTTGTCTATGAACTGTGAGACCTATGTAACCTAGAGCTCTCATACCAACTTGTCACGACCCGGATTTCCCACCCTCGGGAGTCGTGATGGTGCCAACTAATGTGAGCTCGGCAAGCCAAACCTTTAGTTCAGTTACTTCATTTACCAATTATTTCTTTTTAACAATTACAAGGCGATAACATGATAACAACAGAAATTTAAATTCAAGCGGAAGACAACAATAAAATATATGAAAACTATATCTAATACAAATACTTAATCCTTAACCACCCAAAATCTGGTGTCACAGACGGTCTAAGATTTACTATATACAAAGTTTGAAGAAATAATAATACACTATTTCGAAATATAAGGGAAATGAAATAGGAATAGCAGGTAGAAGAAGACGCCAAGGCCTGCGAATGCCCGCAGGACTTCCTTGGGTCGTCTGATGAGCAAGAATCAGCAATCCTACGGCAATCCAAAGTCTACAACACTGGGGTCTACACAAAAGATTATAGAGTGTAGTATCAGCACAACCGACCCCATGTGCTGGTAAGTGCCTAGCCTAACCTCGGCAAAGTATTGACGAGGCTAGGACCAGACTACCAAATAAACCTGTGCAATTATATAATATACAGCGGAAAATAAAGCAGAAATAAACAAGTAAGGATGGGAAGGGGAAACATGCTTCGGGTAATGATAGGTAGAAGAATAATATCAAGAGAACTATAAAGGAATCAAAATTCTAACCACTAACAAGAATAAGGAAAACAAAGGTATATTTCATGTTCTTTCCACAACTTGTTACAGGCGTGCAACCCGATCCCATTTCCTGTGCCTCGTGGCAGGCGTACCACCCGCTCCCATTTTATTATACCTCGTGGTAGGCGTATCACCCTCTCCCATTTTATTATATCTCGTGGTAGGTGTACCACCCACTCCCATTTTATTATATCTCGTGATAGGCATACCACCCGCTCCCATTTCATTATATCTCGTGGTAGGCGTACCACCTGTTCCCATTGCATTATATCTTGTGGTAGGCGTACCACCCGCTCCCATTTCTGTATCTCTTGTGGTAGGCATACCACCCGCTTCCATGTACTAGCCAACAAAAATCATAAAGGAATCCTGACAAGGGAAACAATATTATCAACAAACATCCTGGTAAGGCAACAATGATATTTCAACGATATCCCGGCATGGGAGAAACAACTATAACAAAACTTATTACAACACCGAACTACCTCAGCTATAACCAAACTCGTTACCATATCTAACTACCTCATTTATAACCAAACTCGTTACAATACCTAACTACCTCAACTATAACCCAACCCATTAGTACATCTAACTACCTCAGCTATAAACCAACTCGTTACAACACCTAACTTCCTCAGCTATAACCCAACTCGTTACAACACATAACACAAAGAATCATCAACCTAAGAATCTGTAACATCAGTTAAGAACACAATGCAAGGGAACCACAACTCAACAAATAGCCCGGCAGGGGGGGGGGGCAACATAGTGATCTCTTTTCAATTCTTACTTATACTTTCACAATTCGCTATACAATTGGAGCCAACACTCATCAATGTTCATAAGTCACAATTCTTTCCACAACTTTACACAACAAATAGAAATCTTCACTAAGGCACGGATAACACAATGAAATCATGAAAATCACAATAGAAGACTCACGGTCATGCTTGACACCAACGTATAGATACTCGTCACCATGCCTATACGTTGTACTCAACAAGAAGCAATTAGAAAATAGGACACAACTCCTAATCCCTCAAGCTAAGGTTAGACCAAACACTTACCTCGATGCCATGAATACCACTCAAGGTTCAATTATAGCTTTACCACTTAATTCCACCGACAATTCGCTCGTATCTAGTCACAAGATAGTTAATTACATCAATAAACGCTAAAGGAGTCAATTTGAATGCATGAAAATGAATTTCCCAAAGTTTTGCCAAAAAGTCAAAAATCGCCCCCGGGTCCACGTAGTGAAAACCCAATCACCCATTCCCCCACGAACTCAAATATATAATTTGTCTTGAAATCGGACCTCAAATCGAGGTCCAAATCCCCAATTTTTGAAAAACCTGGGTTCTACCCAAAACACCCAATTTCTCCCATGAAAATCCTTGATTTTAAGTTAAAATCATGTTAAAAGATGATAAGAATTAAAGAAAGTTAGTTAAAAATGGCTTACAATTGATTTGGAGAAGAAAGGATTTCTTGAAAAATGTGCGTTTGGGTTTGAGAAAATATGAAAAATGGGGTTTAAGATCGGCTAAGTATAAAATTGCAGGTTTCAGATGTGGGAAATGCGAATAGAGGTTCGCAATTGCGAACCCCGACCTTTGTAGATGTGGGAATCATGAAACAGGGTTCACATTTGCGAACCCTTAAGAAAACTAAAACTTTCGCATTTGCGAAACAATAGTCGCATTTGCGACTTCGCATTTGCGAAGAAGAGATCGCATTTGCGATCACAGAGGATTTAGGCGGGCATCGCATTTGCGACGGTTACTTCGCATTTGCGAAGAAGGCTGCTCAGACCAACTCTCGCATTTGCGATGCATGGATCGCATTTGCGAGGCTGGCTTCACAAATGCAAAGCCTGCAGATCAGAACACACTAGCTATTTTTAAAAGTTTAAAATGCACTCGTGGCTTATCCAAAACTAACCCGAGCCCTCGGGGCTCCAAACCAAATACACACAATCTCAAGATAGCCTACAGACTTATTCATGCGATCAAATCCCCAAAATAACATCATAAACATCGAATTAAACCTCAAAATCCATGAATCCTTTCAAACTTCTTAAAACATCAAATTGTCCAATTTAGGTCCAAATCACGTCAAACGATATTCGTTTTTCATCAAATTTCACAAAAATATCTTAAATCATATATAAGACCTGTACCGGGCACCGGAACCAAAATATGTGCCCGATACTAACATGTTCTAATCAAATTTCATGTCAAATTTCCTTAAAAATTTCAGAAAAATAATTTCCTTTAAAAATTTATTTCTCGGGCTCGGGACCTTGGAATTCTATTCCAGGCATATGCCCAAGTTCCATATTTTTCTATGGACCCTCCGGGACCGTCGTATCATGGGTCCGGGTTCGTTTACCCAAAAATGTTAATTGAAGTCAAATTAACTCATATTATAATCAAAACTTATCATTTTTTACAAATTTTCATATTTAAGCTTTCCGGCTACGCGCTCGGACTGTGTACGCAAATCGATATGACTCTAAATGAGGTTTTCAAGGCCTCAAAAACACAGAATTAAATTTAATAACAAGTGATGACCTTTTGGGTCATCACAGTTGAGCCTTTAGGAAATGAATTGAACCTTTAGGATATGAATTGGACTTTTAGTTTATGTATTGGAATTTTAGGATATGAATTGGACTTTTGTGGATATTAGTTGAACCTTTAGGATATGAATTGGAATTTTAGTTTTTACATTGAAATTTTAGGATATGAATTGAACTTTTGTGGATATGAGTTGAACTTTTAGGATTTAAATTGAACCTTTAGGATATGAATTGGACTTTTAGTTTATGTATTGGAGTTTTAGTTTATAAATTGAAATTTTAGGATATGAATTGAACTTTTGTGGATATGAGTTGAAACTTTAGGATAGGAACTGAACCTTTAGGATATGAATTGGACTTTTAGTTTATGTGTTAAAATTTTAGTTTTTAAATTAAAATTTTAGGATATGAATTGAACTTTTGTGGATATGAGTAATATGAGTTGAACCTTTAGGATATAAATTGAAATTTTGTGGCTATGAATTGAAATTTAGGATTACGGTTGGATTTTATAGAAGGGGGTGATGACTTTATTAGACATGCAATGGAACTTGGCATCATAGTTGTCTTATGTCTTTACGTGATTATCCTCGTAGTACTATTGCTCGAAATGAACTTGGATACAGAGAATAACTTGGATATAGTACCTAACAGGATGTGTCTTTGATCAATTATTGTTCTCATTAGCGACAATGATGATGAGAAGGCAATGACATATGTTTCAAATAATGATGGTGTAGGTAGGAATTTAACATTTTTTAAGAAGATAAAAGAAGAGGTTATAGGGGAATTCTCTACTTCATTTTCCAAGAGGAAAATAAGTTTAATTGAGAGTGGTAAGGTTGATGGTAATGGAAAGCTGTCCATTGCTCATGGCAGTTCCCATAAAACGGGGATCATAAGACTTTGTGATGACAAAGACGAAAGGAAGTTTTATTCTCAACTTTCTTCCAAGTCTGATCCATACAAGCTTAATAGGATCGGTGATATTTCTTCGGATTCAGACAATAATTTGAGTGACAAAAGTATGGAAATACTAATCAAAAGAATTAAAGGTAAAACACTTCTCTAAGGAAGAGAAGTTTGGAGAAATCTGCTGCCTATAAAGTGCACATATCACGCTCATGCAGAGTTCTCCAAAATTCTCCAACTTTCTTCCAAGTCTGATTCGTACAAGCTTAATGGGATCGGTGATATTTCTTCGGATTCAGACAATGATTTGAGTGACAAAAGTATGGAAATACTAATCAAAAGAATTAAAGGTAAAACGCTTCTCTAAGGAAGAGAAGTTTGGAGAAATCTGCTGCCTATAAAGTGCACATATCATGCTCATGTAGAGTTCTCCAAACTTCTCTTCCTTTGAGAACGTTTTACCTTTAATTCTTTTGATTAACATTTCCATACTTTTGTCACTCAAATCATTGTCCGAATCCGAAGAAATATCACCAATCCCATTAAGCTTGTACAGATCAGACTTCAAAGAAAGTTGAGAATAAAACTTCTTTTCGTCTTTATCATCACAGAGTCTTATGATCCCCGTTTTATGTGAACTGCCATGAGCAATGAACAACTTTCCATTACCATCAACCTTGTCACTCTCAATTAAACTTATTTTCCTCTTGAAAAATGAAGTAGAGAATTCCCCTATAACCTCTTCTTTTATCTGCTTAGGAAATGTTAAATTCCTACTACACCATCACTGTTTGAAACACATGCCATTGCCTTCTCATCATCATTATCGCTAATGAGAACAACAATTGATCAAACACACACCCTGTCAGGTACTGTATTCAAGTTATTCTCTGTATCCAAGTTCATCCCAAGTAATAGTATGACGAGGATAATCACCAAAGCTACCAGGCGGTTTTATGATGCTAATAAAGCAAGATGAGCTATTCAATAAGACTCGTATTGTAAATAAGAAGAAAGAGACTGATCCACAAAGGTGGTCGAGGGACGAGCTCGACTATACATGTAAGTTTTTACTTTTCATTAAGTATTTTGATTTACTTTTATATAAATTTAAAATACTAATTCAATGTAATTTTTCTTATAGGTTCGCTTCACAACTGACGTGGAGGAATTCATATGCAGTCAGCCACCTAATGAGTCAAGCGAGGCAATCCAACTTTTGGACGAGGATGATGAAAGAACACTCTTTGAGTACTTTATATACATTGAATTAGACAATAGAACCTATTTTCGATTGGGCCTGTAATAAGCGTTAACTTAATTTTGTTAGCTTAATGTGTTAGTTCTATTGAACTTTATACTTTGTTGGTTTTAATGGTGTTGTTAATGTTGTGTTGTTGTTGTTGTTGTTGTTTGTAATAGGGAATTTGGTAAGCTGACAGGTGGTGTAGCTGCCAAAACAGGCAGTTTCTGCCAAAATTTTACCAAAAAAAGCGACCAACTTTGGTCGATAGTTGGACGCTTTTCTCTTAAATAAAAATAATTTTCTGGGCAATAGCTACCAACCTTGGCCGCTAATTAACCTAGATTTCTCAAAAAGTGACCAACTTTGGTTGCTATTCCATTAAACAAAAACATATTCTGGAAATATAGCGACCAAAGTTGGTCGCATATATATAAAAAAAAAATTAAATTCTTGAAATTAGCGACCAACTTTGGTCGCTTATTTTTATAATCGCTTATTTTTAAAAATAATTAAAAAAATTAATGAAAAAGTGACCAACTTTGGTCTCTATTTTCCAGATTTCAAAATATAATATTTTCTTTACAGACCAAAGTTGGTCGCTTTTCTATGATTAATAATAAATAAAAAATGTAATTTACATGTAGAGACCAATTTTGATCGCGAAAATTATATTATTAAAATATTAAAGCGACCAAAGCTGGTCGCTATTTTCTTTACCCGAAATATTTGGTCCTTTTACCTTAGAGACCAAAGTTGGTCGCTAATTAGAGGCCAAGTTTGGTCACTAAGGTAAAGGGACCAGCATAATATCGACCAGGTCCTATTTGGTCGCTTTTTGGTCTGTAAGCGACCAACTTTGGTCGCTTTTTGTGGTCGCTTTTTTCTAGATTTCTAGTAGTGTGAGTTTTAAGTGTGCAATACTGAGCTACATGAACCAGGTTGAAGAACCAATTGCATCACGAGTTTTATGTATCTTTCTTTATTTATAGTTCAAAGTGTGGTAGTCGTTTTGAGTTGTACTTTTCAGCTTTCTTAGAAGCAAATTGTACTGGACACCGGAGTTGTATTGTTCAAGTTAGTGTTAACTTGAAACAGTTGCAACAGCCTGTGGCGTGTTGCTATAAGGGTTAAAGTTAATCCATTGGTGTAACGACCCGACCGGTCGTTTTTAGAATTCATGCCCCGATCCCCTATTAACTGCTTCCCCTAAGTTCATTTCTGCTATTTTGGTTTGCCGGGACGTTTGGTGTGGGATTTCAGAGAGTTTTGGGACATTTAGTCCCTAAATGAGAGCTTAAGTGTTGGAAAGTGGTCTGCAGTCGGAACAGTGAGAAGACGGCCTCAGAATGGAAATCCGATGGTTCCATTAGCTTCGTTAGGTGATTTCAGGGTTGGGTGCGTGTTCGGAATGTATTTTGGAGGTCCGTAGCTACTTTGGGCTTGAAATGCCAAAGTTTGAATTTTTGAAGTTCCGGTCGATAGGTGAGATTTTGATCCATAGGTCGGAATGGAATTCCGAGAGTTGTAGTAGTTCCATTAGGTGATTTTGGATGTGTGCGCAAAATTTTAGGTCATTCGGAGGTATTTTGGTCGGGTTTTTGATCAAATGCGTAATTCGGAAGTTTTGAAGAAACTTAGGCTTGAATCTGATGTGATTTAATTATTTTAGCGTTGTTTGATGTGTTTTAAAGATTGGAACATGTTTGAATAATGTTTTAGGATGTGTTGGTGCTTTGTGGTTGAGGTCCCGGGGGCTTCGGGGTGGTTTCGGGTGGTCAATCGGACCATTTTTGGACTTTAAAAGTAGCAGATTTTCAGCTGTTGGCGTTGCAGAGATTAGCCCTTCGCGTTCGCGTGGGTGATGTCGCGAACGCGTAGAGGAAATGTGAGGGCTTGGAAATTTGGTCTTCTTATTCGTGTGGGAGAGGGCCGCGTTCGCGAAGTTCTGGAAGGGAAAGCATCGAGTTCGCGTGGGAGGTAACGCGTTCGCGTAGAAGGAAATCAAGGCCTTGTGAAATTTTTCAATGTGTTCGCGTCATAGTGCACGCGTTCGTGTTGGAGTTTCTGAAGCATCGAGTCCAGGCACCTGACACGCCTACTGCTACTACTACCCCAGCCATTCAGGAGACTCTGGCACAGTTCATGAGTATGTACACCACTTTGGCTCAGGCAGGATTGCTTCCCCTTGCTGCAGCCACACCCCAGGCCGGGGGAGGAGCACAGACTCCCACCGCCCGCACTCCTGAGCAGCGATCACATGTTGAGCAGGTCCCAGAGATTATTCCTGCGGCACCAGTTTAGCCCGAGGGCATGGCAGCGGCTTCCGAGCAGGAGCAGATGAGGCTAGAGAGGTTCAAGAAGTATGGTCCTCCGATGTTCAGTGGATTAGCATCAGACGATGCCTTGGGGTTTCTTAATGAGTGTTACCGTATTCTCCGTACTATGGGTATCTCTGGATCGAGCGAAGTTTTTTTCACTACTTTTCAGCTTCGAGGAGCCGCCTATGATTGGTGGCGCACCTATGAGTTAGACAGTACAGACGAGGCAGCTTCACTAACTTGGACTCAATTTTCAGATATGTTCCTGAGAGTTTGTTCCTCAGAACCTCATGGATGCATGGCGTGCGGAGTTTGAGCATTTGCGCCGGGGTGCTATGACCGTCTCGGAGTATGCTGTCCGTTACACCAGTTTGGCTAGACATGCCTCAGCCTTGGTTTCTACTGTTCACGAGAAGGTTCGCCGGTTCATTGAGGGGCTTATTCCTAGCATTAGGTCCAGCATGGCCCGTGAGTTGGAGATGGATATTCCATATCAGCAGGTGGTGAACATTGCTAGGAGGATAGAGGGTATGCATGCTAGAGAGAGAAAGGGATGGCAGGGTCATGAGAGAGAGAGCAGACGAGATCAGGAGAGAGAGTTTGAGGAGGCGAGGGGTCCTCGTAGACCGAGGAGATATACAGGTCCTTATTTTGGAGGTAGGGTGCGTCATGGTAGAGGTTTTTCGGGTCGGCCAGTTCAGTTCGTGCTTCAGACTCAGCATGGTGACTCAGGTGCTCATGGGTCTCGGAGTACCCATATCGCACAGTTCCCACTGCCTCGTCAGTAGAGAGGGTGCTTTGAGTGTGGAGATACTAGTCACATGGTGAGAGATTTTCCCAGACTTCAGATTGGTGTGTCCCAGCGAGGTATTCAGGCAGGTAGAGGTGCCCAAGAGGGAGAGGTCCGGCTCGTTGATGTGTTTCATATAGTAGGCTTGAGGCCGTTGCGCCAGATGAATGTCATTCAGGTACGGATTCGGTTTGTTATAGAGGAGCACTATTTGTAGTTCATCACAGTCTACTTATCGGGGTTAGTTCCCTTATTTTTTATGTTTCATAATTTGTACTCTATTTACGTGATTATTTTGTTGGGAGGTTCTATGAGTGATAGCCCTGTCTATCATCCCTTTCTAGCTGTTGTCGAGAGTTATGAGGCTAGTAGTAAATTCATGTTGTCTGTTTCGGTAATTTTAATGTGCTCTCTGAGTATTCTTGGTTACGAGTTGTGATTTCTATGCTCCACCGGTGAGGGAGCCAGCCTGTGTTGTAATTTGTAGACGGAATTGATCTAGTGAGAGTCTCTAGATGGGTTGATGTGTTCCCTACTTGTGATTCAGTAATAAGGGCGGGACCCTCGTGATTTCAGGTGATTTGATATGTTAAGACCGGGTTGTGTACTGTGGTGAGAAGTTATATCAGTATAAGATCATTGTAAGTCTTTTATATGCTTTCATTCTTTCTTGTTAGATGTTTTGTTGATTTGTGTCTTAGAATAATCTGTGCTAGTCTGATTTGTTTGTTAGATTCCCTTACGTGTTTCCTTTCTCATATTCAGTCATTTCCGTTCTATGCTTCTTGAGTTTTAGCTTGTGGGGTGTGTACCCGTTGGTGTTGGCTGAGACTTGGTTGTTCGGGTGTTTTGTTATGGGGAATTCGTGATTATTGTATCATCGCCAGTGTTGTAGAGGTTTGAAAAGAGTTCCTGTTGGGTATGAGGCTTATGGCCGGTACAAATTTGATCTCAAGCAAGTATTGCCATCAAAAATATTATTGTGGGCCTATGTGCGATGTGTCATGTTGTGTGGTTGTACCCTGTGTGTGTTGACATATATTGAAATAGCTGGTTGAGACTGATACCGGGCATGGATTTAGGATCGGGTCTTTTGAAAATCGATGGAAGGTGAGAATTCTGGCTTGAAGGCCTATTGGTATTGCTAGAAAGGTTAAACTTCAGTTGAGACGGTGTCATCAGTCTTAATAGGATTGGGGTGACGCGGGATCACCCGCGGGTGTATGTTAGAAGTGCGCACTCAGTGACTTGAAGATTTCAGGTGTGTTCTCTATGCTCGTTCGAGGACGAATGAATGTTTATGTTTGGGAGGATGTAACGACCCGACCGGTCATTTTTAGAATTCATGCCCCGATCCTCTATTAACTTCTTCCCCTAAGTTCATTTCTCCTATTTTGGTTTACCGGGACGTTTGGTGTGGGATTTCGGAGAGTTTTGGGACACATAGTCCCTAAATGAGAGCTTAAGTGTTGGAAAGTGGTCCGCAGTCGGAAAAGTGAGAAGATGGCCTTAGAATAGAAATCCAATGGTTCCTTTAGCTTCGTTAGGTGATTTTGGGGTTGGGTGCGTGTTCGGAATGTATTTTGGAGGTCCGTAGCTAATTTGGGCTTGAAATACCGAAGTTTGAATTTTTAAAGTTCCGGTTGATAGGTGAGATTTTGATCCGGAGGTCGGAATTGAATTCTGAGAGTTGCAATAGTTCCGTTAGGTGATTTTGGATGTGTGTGCAAAATTTCAGGTCATTTGGAGGTATTTTGGTCGGGTTTTTGATCAAATGCGTAATTCGGAAGTTTTGAAGAAAATTTGGCTTGAATCCGATGTGATTTAATTGTTTTAGTGTTGTTTGATGTGTTTTGAAGATTGGAACATGTTTGAATAATGTTTTAGGATGTGTTGGTGCTTTTTGATTGAGGTCCCGGGGGGCCTCGGGGTGGTTTCGGGTGGTCAATCGGACCATTTTTGGACTATAAAAGTAGCAAATTTTCAGCTATTGGTGTTGCAGTGATTAGCCCTTCGCGTTCGTGTGGGTGATGTCGCGAACGCGTAAAGGAAATGTGAGGGCTTGGAAATTTGGTCTTCGCGTTCGCGTGGGAGAGGGCCTCATTCGCGAAGTTCTGGAAGGCAAAGTATCACGTTCGCGTGGGAGGTTACGCGCTCGCGTAGAAGGAAATCAGGGCCTTGTGAAATTTTTCAATGCGTTCGCATCATAGTGCACGCGTTTGCGTAGTTGGAGTTTCTGAAGCATCGCGTTCGCGGCCTAGGCACCGCATTCGCGTAGTTTAATTCCTGGTCACGCGGGGGTGTTGACCGCGTTCGCGTAGGGTAAATGGCACCTGGGCAGAAAGGTTTTTAAATAATATCATCCGCGAAGCTAGGTCATTTTTCCTCCATTGTTGAGCACCTTGGGAGCTTTTTGGTAGCAATTGAAGAGGGTTTCGACGAGAATTGATTTGAGGTGAGTCCTATGGCCTAGAAACATCATTTTATTGAAGAATCAACCTGTAAATTCATGGAAATTTGGGTAAAAATGTGAAGAACTAGGGCTTGACTTTTGAAATGAAAATTTGAGTTTTGAGAGGGTGTTTGACCTCCGATTTGAGAATTTTTTATATGGTTAGACTCGTGAGAGTACGAGGGCTCTGAAAATGTTAAATTCATCAGGTTCTGAGACGTTGTCCTGAGGGGAATTTTGGTCATTTAGCCTAAATTTGCATCTTAGCTTTAAATTAAATAGTAGAATCCGTTGCTTGAGATGTTGTTTACAATGTGTGATTTAATTGAATAGATTTGGGCCATTTGGAGTGGAGTACTCGTGGCAAGAACGTGGTTGCTAGTGGATTTTGTCCGGTTCGAGGTAAGTATCTTGCCTAACCTTGTGTGGGGTAGGATTTGAGTCTTCTTTGTTGATTGTATTCCTTGTACGCGAGGTGACGAGTGCGTGCTCGGATTTATTTGTGGAAAATTGGCCCCTTTAGGCTCTTAGATCCTTGTAATCACTGAATATGAAGTTGTTCTTCATACAATTGAGTTCCCTGTTATTAGTTTCACCTCTACATGACTTACTTGGAATTTATTTTCGCTTTTTGGTTATTCTTGTTGCCTAATTGACTTTTACTTGTTCAACTGTAGACATTTACCCTTCTATAGTGTAAGGCCCCGTGAAATTCCTACTCGAAAACCCAGATTTCGTGGTGCCAAGTTAGGGACATGTGTTAGAAATTAGTAAATGTGCTTCGCGGCGAGCTTGCAAGCCGCGGCGTGGACCTTTTTGGATTGAATAGTGCATTAAAAAGTGAAGAATAAGTTTCAAGAAAAATGCAAGAAATGCGGTCCAGAATGCGGTCGCATAATAGAAATGCGGACCGCATATCTGCAGCAGAGTGAGTCAGAGTGTTGGCTTAAATTGAAGTCAGTTATGCGGTCTAAATGCGGTCGCATAATCGAAATGCGGACCGCATAGTCGTCGCACTTTCTCCTTTGAATTTTGTGAGTGTCAGTTCTGCGGTGCACTTTGCGATCGCAGAACGTGAATGCAGACCGCATTATTACCGCAGACTGAGTCAGAACGTATGGTTTTTGGGAGGCATTTTGCGGTCCATTATGTGGACTGCATGTTCATTCTGCGATCGCATATGCGATCGCATATTTTACTCGGGGCTCCAATTTTCTAATTTTTAATCCGACCTCCCTATCGATATAATCAACATTATAGCTCATTTTAAGGGTGTTTTCTGAGATTTTTAGAGAGAGAGAGGGGGGGCCTCAAAGGGGAAAGTATCAACCATCAAATTATCTTTGATCCTTGCTAAAACATTGAAGAAAATCAAGAGAAGACACCTAAGTTCTCATTCCCAAGAGGTAAGATTCATAACCATAGCTCCTATTTCTACACTTAGATACATGAGGCCAGTAGAAAAGTAATTCAAGAATATAAGAATGATGTTCTCTACATGCATGTAAAACCATAGGATATTGGAAGGCAGAAAATTAAAAAGGAGGCAATTGGGGATACAAAATGATAGAAATTCCTGACAAAAAGGGGCCTAAGATCACAATGCACCTTTAGTGTTTGATAATATGCTCGAACCAAGCTAGAACTTCAGTTCGTCTCTAATTCTCAATTTAATTTGAAATTCTTGCTCAATAGATCGAAGCGCTAAGAGTTCCGAAAATTTTTAAGAGTAAGGAAAAGCTTTATTGAGGTATGTATGGCTAAAACCCCTTTTTATTAGAAATTGAGCTCCGTGGTCATTACGAAAGTATGGTAAGAGTTAAATTGGCTAGAGTATTGATTGTCATTACGCATTAATTGAATTGCATATAACTATACATATTCGTGAAGGATGTGCCTCAATGTGAATAATGCACAAATCTTGATAATTAGAGAATGATGAAAAGTATAATTATGTGTTGAATTACTTGGGCTATAAGCCGACATTGAAACAAAGAACTATTCATGCTAGCTATGTGCTCATTTACCTGTGATTTGTAACTTGAATTATCCTTGATATGTGTGGGATAGATATTTGAAGGTGTTGACTGATGAGAATTGAGTAATGCCTCCAATGAGGTGACCTAGCCGGTCGGGTCGTGATCGGACTCCGCTCGAGATGGCGGTGGTGATGAGAATAGTGGTGAACATGTGACAGAATTGCCTTAATCGGTGTTGTGGAAATTGTATGAAGAATTATATGAATTGTTTCTTTGATTTGCCCGTATTAATTGCTTGTATCTATTTGATAGTTCTTTCTAGTAAAATGGTGTTTAGTTATACATACCAGTACAATTCAAATGTACTGACGCCCCTTTTGCCGGGGGCGCTACATTCGTGTTATGATTGTAGGTGGCTCCATAGCGGACAGTGCCGACCGTGTGTAGCGGAGTGTTCTTCTACTCGAAGTCTAGGTGAGCCCCTTATTCTTCCATGGGTCTATATGGTGTATCTTTTGTTATTACAGCTTTTCATTGTTGAGGTATAGCCGGTGCCTTGTTGCCGGCATAGTCATGCTTGTCTGTTGTATCATTAGAGGCTCCAATGACACTAGTGTGGGTTATGTACGGGTTTCGGGGAGTCCACTATATGTATATGTTGTAATCCTAAACTTGTGATCTCCTTAAGCCGTAACTCTAATAGAGTCCATGAAGCTTTCTTATGAACGGTAAATTTTTATGACATGAAATGAATCAGTAATATGGTATACATCGTGTATTATCGTCTAAATAAATCAAAGGCATGAGTTCCGTATTCATACTGATTTGGGGTAGAAAGTGTTCGATTAGGCTTGCTCAGTCGGGTTCACTTGATTGAGCGCCGGTCGCGCCTCTCAAGGTTGGGGCATGACATATAGTCACATTATCATTCCTAACTGCTTGTCTTTATTTGGAAAGCCTCATTTCTATCTCTCGTGTAAATAATTGGTCTTAATTAGGAAGGAGTTAGATATCCCATGTTTAGTTGATATTTTCTTAATTGTAATTATTTGATTCATGTTAACTTCCTTGTTGTTGAACCGAGTATTATGAAATCGTTGTTTCGTATTATTTCTCCCTTGTTGAGTTGTTCTTATTGCGCTTAGTATTTCTCTGTTACGGTTATTCCTTATGAGTTAGTTATACCGTCTTTTGGTGAACGGAATTCCTTGAGTTGATTCTCTTGCTTTGTTCCTATATATATATTGTCATTTGTTGTATTGTACTTGAGATTGTGATGCATGAGGTTTCTGCCGTGCGGTTGTTGATATTGTGATGCACGAGGTTTCTGCCGTGCGGTTGTTGATATTGTGATGCACGAGGTTTCTGCCGTGCGGTTGTTGATATTGTGATGCACGAGGTTTCTGCCGTAAGGTTGTTGCTACTGTGATGCATGAGATTTTTGCCGTGCGGTTGTTGTTGAAAGGTTGCACGAGGTATTTGCCGTGCTATTGTTGTTATTGATGTTTTGCACATGCGGCGTAATAAGGCGGGATATGTTATATGCTTATATGTGGGTTGCGCATGTGGCAGAATAAGGTGGGACATTGTTATGCACATATGGCGAAATAAGGCGGTGCCTGTTATATTATTTATTGCACACGTGACAAAATAAGGGGGGCTATGGGAGTTGTGAGGGAACATCGTATGTGCGGACCGTTCTCCTTTTCATTTTTGCTAGCTGGTAGAATTTTGTTAGAAACACTTGCACATGCATACACGTAGCTGAACACTCCTATTAGAGGTGAATGCCTCCTATTTTTGTTAAGGATGGAGGTGGGCCCTCGTTTATCCATTATATTTGTGAGAGTGGCCCTAGGTGGCTAGTTAGTTGTCAGCATGACCATGAGATTGATGGGGCACGGGATGCCAATTGTTAGATTTCAGATGCTAGGTCTTTTACAAGTTGTGGATGTCCGAGACTTGGTGAAATTGTGGAAAGAGTTAAATAAGACCTTTTGTGAACATCATTGTAGGATATAAGTTATCGACTTATTTGTCCCCTTGCTGTGTTGTGACCTTAGGATTTAGGTTGCGATTATGCCGTTATTTTGCATCATAGTTTATTATATTCTCGTTGTTAATTGTTGTATTTATCCCTTATTGTGAATTGTAGCATTCTTGGTCATTCATGCAGTCTTTACATATTTATATGTCGTTGCCATTATTCCTATGACTTTACTGTTTATTGACTGGTTGGTGCCTTGACTATCCCTCGTCACTACTCTACCGAGGTTACTCTTGATACATACTAGGCACCGCCGTGGTGTGCTCATACTACTCTTCTGCACATTTTTGTTGTGCAGATACAGGTACTCCCGTTCAGTTCTGTTAGCCTTGGAAGGAGGCATATCGGTAGGGACTTCAAGGTATATCTGCTACGTCCGCAGACCGAGGAGTCCCTTTCCAGCTTTTCTGTAATATGTATAGTTCTTCCAGTATTTTCTCCTTTGTATAGATATTCTTAAGTCAGAGCCTCTTATGTATCCCTTAGCCTGTGATTTGTGAGTTTCCGGGTTTTAGGGAGTTTGTTAGCTTTGAGAATTGTTGTGGTATGTGTCGAGCGGCACCTTAAACTCTGTTTATTTTTACCAGTTCAGTTTTATTTATTTTCTTCTACAAATTTTGGTTTATCTTCCGCATTGTCAGGCTTACCTAGTCATAAGGACTAGGTGCCATCACGACATGTTCATGGAGGGTGAACTGGGGTCGTGACAATAGGTTTTCAAGAGGTTGTAAACTGGACTTGTATTGTTCAAGTTAGAGTTAACTTGAAGCAGTTGCAACAACCTGTGACAGGTTGCTATAAGGGTTAGAGTTAATCCTTAGATTTGCAAGAGTTTGAAAACTTTGTTGTTGATTGAAAGTTGTTGTGAAGTGTCTGGGGATAATCCTACTAGGTAGTAGGTCATTGTTTATTCACCTTTTGAGCCAGGTGTTTTTCACGTAAAAATCCTTGTGTTCTTTACTTTATGAATTATTCATTCGGCACTGTAGTGTAAGAAACACATAGAAGAACTAGGTCCTCTGATAATCCAGTGCACGCGAAAATCAGGCACCACACAAATCATCCCTCCTCCCTCTTATATGGTATTAAAGTATAAAACATCAATGGTATCGGAGAAGGTTATCCTTTAAGTGGCTAGCACCTTAGGAAAAAGATCAAGATGAGTGCATTACCTTGAAACTGTAATGGGCAATGCACCACTAGGCCACCACTATTCAATGATCACTACTATTCTTTGTGGAAGGAGAGGATTAGAGATCACTTGTAGATGACTGATGGATGCTTCAAATGTGGTAAAAAGAACCAAATTATCAAGAGATTTCCTATGTGGGAAGTCGAGTGGAAAAAGGAGAAATCTGAAAGAAAGAACAAAAAGAAAGAATAGGTTCATAATGTCACAATCCATTTTCGAAAAAAGCCGTGACCGGCACCCGATCACTAAACTTGACCGAGTGAACCATCTGTGCTTATCAAATCTATTATACCATCAAACTTTATATGCAACAAGGCAATACTTTAAACAAATACTTGTAATTAATTTAAATATATAAAATAAACCAACTCCAAAACTTTATTCGTGGTAATCAGTGAAATACTGCTAAGTTATTATAAAAAACATCCGAATATTAACCCAACAACTGTGTCTATGAAGTCTCTACTGATAAACTGACGCACTACTCGGAACATGAGATTGTCTGGCTAGTTCTCCAAGTAATCAAAGAAATAACTAAAAAAAGATGACTCAAAGGAATAGTCCACTAACAAAAGGCAGAGCTCACCCATAGTACTAGAAGAGAGGGAAGTGCTAACCTATAGTCTGCTCGCTTGCAAAACTGGTTCTTACGTTGTACCGCATACCAACGTAGGTTCCCAAAAGAGAATGTCAGTACCATACATTTTACTTAGTGAGTCTGAACGACAGGGGACGAAACTTTAATAAAATATACATGAAGATCAAAGATTCTAAATGCATGAAAAACATAAAGCTTACAAGAATAATTCTAAAATAACTGCATAATAGCAGTTTATGTATATTCTAAAAGAAATTCTTTTTTTTCTTTCTTATAAAAAACTACTTCAATTTATACTTTGGGAGTTCCAACTATACTAACTTATTTCTGTCTTAGTCACCGTGTGATCGGCACGGCCTCGATCCCAACCTGATCGAAATGCCCAATCCATGAGGTGCCACTCGCTTCATGTTTCTCAGCGCTCATGTATCATACCTTAGCATGGAAAAATAAATTCTCAGCAACGAGACCCTCAGCTCGTGTGCTCCCTACTTTGGCACAAGTAATTTCAGGAATTCAACGCCTTGGTCAGGACCCTCGGCATGGACAATGACCCCTTCTCAAAATAGAGGATACTCCCAAAAATCTTTTCTTTCTAAAATTTCTTCTTCTGGTTTTTCTAAAACTATCCTTAAATGTAAGGCATGACATAATAATAAAATAAAATTCAAAAGTATTCTAAAGATTCTTGCTTCTTCATAATTTTTTTTCAACATGAAAATGGCACATAAGAATTACAAAAAAAATCTGAAATTTTAAGCACATATATCAGAATAAATCATCTAAACTTTAAATAGAATAATTCTAAGCTAATAGGTACTCACTCACTCCAATTAAGTGCATATTAACTCTTTTAAGCAATTCATCAAGTACCTTGTATGCGTACTTTTGTGAGTTAAACCACTTTAACAAAGGGTTATATCAACTCACTTCAATTTCTCTTTCAAGCAACAATGTAAGTTTCAATTCTTGTAATCAATGCAACGATCAAATACTACAACAATAAGTCACAATAAGTATCCAACTTTCCCAAAGTATTAATCTTTTCTCAACTCTAAGAACTTTAGGTTCAACTTCTAAATTTCTAAATTTTAGGGCGAGGCCTTGTTCTAACAATTCTTTACTATCTCTAACAAGCTTAACCCGTTATAGCAATCCAATAAAAGTGAAGAATTTATCTTATAACACCAAAAACCTAACTCGTATTTGATGGATTTTCTTGAGGTTTTGTCAAACTTTCTTATGAATTCGCCCCATTAGGGTGTTAGATTCTAGTGTTTAAAGATGTTATAGGTTACAATTCTAAAAAAAAATTTTTTAACCTTAGTCGTGGCCTAAAGAAGGTCATGTGGAATAGCTCTCACAATGACCTACCTATCTGCCTTATTCTTTCTTCGTGAACAATGGAAAAGGTGTTAGGTCATAGGTACCGTGGTTGGGTTTAAAGGGTCTGAATTTTACCCTTCAAAATATTATTTTTGTATCACTCATTTTTTCTTAACGGGGAATTTTCATAAAGCACTATCTTTTAGTAGTAATTAGCCATCTACAGATACCATTTGCTATATTACAGATTATAGATACCATGTATGTGGTTATATGATGTATTTAAGCTATTGTATTCATGAATACAGTAGCAAAAATTGGCGTGAATCAAGGAAGTCTAGCTAATCAGTTGTTGTATTCGATCTATTCATGGCGTGAAATATGGGATTATAGCTGGACATATTACTGTATTCGACAGTATTCGACTGTATTCACGGTGTGAAACAGGAGATTACACTGCTTTTAAATGGAAATTATATCAATAAATATAATAGACTACTAATATAACTCAACAAACTCAATTATAACACACAAAATTTGTATTTTCGGTTATAAAAAAGATTCTCAACTAGAAAAACCCCCAACAACATAGCAATCTTAAGAGATATTATATAATACATCTCAATACATAAACTATATTACTCCCTCTGTTCCAGTTTATGTGAACCTATTTTCTTTTTGGTCCGTTCCAAAGAGAATGAACCCTTTCTAAATTTGGTAACAATTTAACTTAAACTTACAACTCTACCCTTAATGAGAAGCTTTTATAACCACACAAATACTCTGGGCCCCATTTGGACTTGTTTAGGACCACAAATTCCAAAAGTCTTCATTCTTTTCTTAAACTCCATGCCCAGTCAAACAGGTTCACATAAATTGGAACGGAGGGAGTAATTGAAAAAACATATGAATACATAGAATACAGCGGGATACATTGAAATACAATAAAGAAAAGACAGTGAATACAATAAAATACACGGAATATAGCAAGATACATTGAATTACAATTAAAAAAAGACAATGAATGCAATGAAATATATGAAAATACAACGTGATACATTAAAATATATTAACAGAAAATCAAGTTGCTCAGCCCCAAATTCTATCGTATTTGCTCAACAGCAAACCCTAATTTCCGCCTTGTAGCCAAATATCCTTCCATCTTCAAAGATCTTGCGCGCTCAAACCTAGAGGAAGTGACTGCTTCAACTTGTCAGCCTTCTCAAAGTCGGACACACAATACTTGGAGTAGCGAACCTTGAATTTGACCATATCCATATTCTTCTTGATCTTGACAGATCGTGCATCCTACTTTAAACTAAAGTTTTTTGGGGTAAGCGTAGAAACTATATATGGAACTGTCAAATTTGTTGAACCAAATTAAACTAAATACTTAGCAAAAAGGAATGATGATTTGCGATTGTTTTGTGTGGGTTAGGGTTGTTGTTGTTGTGCGTTAGAAGGAGGAGGAGAGCGAAAATTTTAATGGGATGGGAAAAGAGAATGGGATGTATCAAAGTAGAGAGAGAAAGAAAATAGTGTAACTAAATAGTGTATTTAGTGGCTTAGGGGTAGGAGGTAACCAAAATTAGATGTTTTGCTATAAACATCACAAGGTATTTATAAAGTATAATTTTTTTAAATGGTATTTATTTAAAATAAATAAGGTGTTAACCTTTTCTATAGGAGGTAAAAATTCCTTCTTTATTCAGGTGAATTGGCTGCCAAGCCATCTTGTGGGCTTTAGGCCCTTAAATTACTTTTTTATTTATTTTTATACCAAGTCATGTAGGAACTTAATATTTTATGGCATAGCCCAAAATATGATCTTTGATATTATAATTCATACTAATAGTATCCCATAAGTTAGAAAATTTTGAGGTATGTTACAAATGACATAAAGAACTACAATAAAAGGCCATCCAAAGCAATGGTTGCTACTTGGAAAGATAGTTCAGATGAGGACAGTGATAATAATGCTGAACGAGCTCTTATAGCAATTCGAGAATCTGAAGATGAACCCAATGAAGAATCTGAGATAAGTTTTCTAGACCTTAAGGATAAAATTAAACTCCTTCCTAAAGATAGACTATACAATTGTTGCTAACTTTAATTGATGAATCTAAGAATATAAGTTTTGAAAAAGAACAGTTGTCAAAAGAGTGTAAGTTTTTAAAAGTAGAATGCAAAAACCTGGAAATAAACATTTGTAAAACTGAAAAGCAAAATACTGCTTTGAAGAACCGGGTTCATGGACTTGATACAACTATCTTAGAACTTAGATATGACAATATAAAGTTAAAGTTAGAGGCAGGAAAAGAGATAGCACGTGATATACAACTCAACCTAGAGGATGACTTAAGGAAGGTTAAAGATGAGCTAAACAAAAAGGAAGAAAATGTAAGAGTTTTGGAAGAGGACTTGACAAAAGTTAAACATGAGCTTGATAGAACATAAATGGTACATGTCCTCCGATGAACTTTCATGTCTACAAGAACACCATAGTAGCAATAGAAAATGACTTAGCTTTGGGAACTCTGCACCTAAATGAGATCTAAAAAATAAGTAACAAACACTCCTTGAGAATAAAATATTTGTACACACTGTGGAAATACTGATCACTACAAGAGTGATTGCAATGCAAAAAGAAAAGGGAGATCTAAAGAACACTAAAAACATTCTAGGGAAAAATAGGCCGCCAAGTTGGGGTAAAAACAATTTAATTTATCCTTTTCCCTATAGAAAGGGACCCAAACTAGTTTGGATTCCTAAGACTCTTACCCATAATTTCTTTTTGCAGGTCCAAGTGAAAGGGAGCAGCCAAATATAGTGCATGGATAATGGCTACTCAAATCACATGACAGGAAGCAAGAACTAGTTTCTTTCACTTGAGGACCTTAAAGGAGGTATTGTCTCTTTTGGAAATGAAAAATAAGGTGAGATCATTAGGGTTGGAAAGGTAAGTAAGAATGATTCTCACTCTATTGAGAATGTCTACTTGATAGATGGTCTGAAGTATAGTCCAATAAGTGTATCACAACTGTGTGATAAAGGTAACATGGTAGCTTTCATCTCCACAAAATGTTCTGTGATAAATATTACTACTGACAAGATAGTTTTGTAGGGATAAAGAGTGAATAATATATATGTGGTGGATCTGTCCACACTTTCAGATAATGAACTCACTTGCTTAAGTCTGCTGTACAATAACCCCCTCCTTTGATACAAGAGACTTGGACATGCAAGTCTAAGCCAACTCAATAAACTAATCTCCAAGGACTTAGTGATAGGGTTACCTAAGATTAAGTTGACGGAAGATAAAGTTTGTGAGGCTTTTACAAGGGGGAAGCAGGTAAGATCCTATTTTAAAAGTAAGAAAATGGTAAGTACTACTAGGGCGATGAAACTAGTCTATATAGATCTATGTGGACCAATGAGAACATTGAGCAGATGTGGTAAGAGATATGTTATGGTGCTTGTTGATGATTATTCAAGGTTTACTTGAAGATTATTTTTAACATCTAAATATGAATCATTGTCGCGCCCCCTTTTTCTCGCAAAATCGGGTTTATGAGATTTGGGAGGACAACTCGTTCCCTCTTTGGGAATTGAGTTTTAAGAGAATTGAAGAGTCGCCACCTAATGATTTAAGTGAATTAGGACACTAAGAAGGGTTTTGTTAGGATAACTGGAGATTCGGTAAGGGCTTGAAATTATTCAAAGGGGAAGGTGTTAGGTACCCCTCAGAATCCACTAGTGTGGTTTCCGACCAAGCTATTTTGTGAATTAAGGTACAAGTAACATGTAGACAAGTAAGGCTTCAAATAAAAGGGGATTTTCACATAAAGGTTAAAAATAAACAAAGTAGGAAGGAATTAAAAAGCGTTGATTTAGAAGAAACGTTTTAAAAGATTAAAAGAAATAAAGAACAAAGGAAAAGGGGTCCTAGGTTTATAAATAATATGGATTACCCCACACAACACTCGGTAATCACTTATACATGTGGTGTTTTCGTGTGGTCATCATATCCATATCTACCCTTTCCCACCCCTTTAAGGTACTAAAGCGCGGAATAATTTTGTTTACTTATTACATGCTATTACCCACCCCAAATCTATCAATCTCGGAGGTATTTGGGATTACTAATTCTAAAGGGAGGAGACATTGGCTTATTTGTGGTTTCAAAAGGTTAAAAATACTAAGGCGACAAATAAAACACATATAGAAAGTTTAGGGGGGAGAGCATATAAATAAATAATAAGGCTCAGACAAACCTCCTTTAAACCAGAGAAAGCATATAGTTTAGCATGTCTTACACGTACTGATTAGGGCCTAATTAAAACTTAAAGAGGTTGAGGCAGACTGATTTATTACATAGTTCAGATAAGAGGCCCGAATCAGGCCTGCCTACTGGTTGTAGTTAATAAAATCTGGTTCAGTTTATAGTTTATCCTAAGGCTTGCCTAAGTGATAGACAAAAACCTATAGGCATGATATCTACAGATTTCAGAAATAAGAGATAAGCTGATTGCAGATTGATTTAGGAAAAGGTTGCCAGTTTTAATAGAAGGACTACAAGTTCTATAGTTGATAATGCATTACTACTGACAGTTTAAACTTGCAAACGAGTGAGGCGATTCAGATTTGATTAAAACCCCTATAATCATGCTTTCTACGTGTTTGTTGACTTTAAACATTGTTATAGACATAGAGAAGTGCAGCAGTCCTACAACATGATATCTAGGTATTGCATTTGTTATTACGAGCATAATATCTGATTACATTGGTTATTAAGGCCTATAATGAGAGATGAGTATGCAAGAACCAGAAAGGACCTATAGGCATATTATCTATATGCATGTGCATCCTATAGACGTGGTGTCTGTATATGAGTGCAGAAATTCCTATAGGCTTGTTATCTAAATAAGAATGCAGAAGTTCACAAGTTCCTATAGACAATTTATCTACATGGTATGCAGAAATTCACAAGTTCCTATAGCCAAGTTATCTACATGATATGCAGAAATTCACAAGTAAACTATAGGCTGGATATCTACATGAATGCAAAAATTCATAAGTAAACTATAGGCAGGATATCTACATGAATGCAGAAATTCAGAAGAACTATAGGTAGGATATCTATATGAAAAATGCATGTCTTATAGGTGTGGTAACTACATGAAAAAATGCATAAGTCTTATAGGCAAGGTAACTACATGAAAATGCAGAAGTTCTTACAGACATGGTAACTAGATGAGAATGCATCATTGCTTATAGAAATAGTAACTATATGAAAAATGCAGAAATTAGAGATTCCTATAGGCAAGTCATCTACCCATATACATGCATGGTTATCCCTCCCTTTTTACTAAACATTCCCGAAAGTTTATTACATAGATATTACAGCCTAAAGGAAATAAAGAGAATACATCAGAAATTGACAATTACAACCAAGGAGAGCCTGATTAAGACTTCCTGTCTGAAATATGAAGAAAACCAACTCCAAAGATCAATGTTCAAAGCCTTTCTACCACTTCGGCGTGTCAGAGTTCCCTAAGAGCTTCTTAAGAACTCCGGGCAGTACTTACACCCAAATGTATCACCATATTAAGCCAAAGTACAGTGTGGAAGGGCCAGCCCTCAGGTTTCCAAGTTCAGAGGGAACTCAAGGTTCCAAGGCAAGGCTCACAAGGGGGGGGGG